>CM018692.1:25056611-25314111 GCA_009363875.1 Mikania micrantha
ATTCGCTGGGAGGATTGCATCTCCCCTTGTGTTGAATGTTTGTTATCTGTTTCCTGAACTTCTTAATGGTGTGATAGACATTAAGATAATGAGGCACTAAGATATGTACCGACGGGTAATATCTTGAGACAGACTAGACGTCCGAAAGGACTAGATACAGTCCCATGGTGTATCCGGAACTGAACTTTTGAGAACGTGCTTATCATATCATATTGTTTTAAATTGAACTGTCGATCTCACCAGCTTTGTGCTGACGTTTCAAACTCAAACCTTTTTGCAGGTAAGCAGGAATAGCCGTTGAGGATGCACTTTGAGTTATTTGCACTTTAGTAATTAGTATTGTAATTAAATAAATATAGTTTGTAATGTGGTTGTGATTGCGACACCCCTGTAATGTATTTACTTTAAGTTAATCTGTGTGCTTATGATATTGGTTCAAGTAAGTCACCCCTCACCTCGGAGACATCACCACTATGCTTCCGCAACCGATTCAGTGACGTCAGACCAGACACGAGGTGACGGGGGTGGGGGTGTGACAAATGTACTAAAATGAGAACATGTTAACTAAAATAGTAATTTCGCTGAAATACAGTACGGGAGCAATACTGTATGCGAATATATCGAACTAAAATATATATTTTGCTGAAAACAGTACGGGAGCAATACTGTATGCAAATATATATATGTTACTTAAGTACAGTACGAGAGACATACTGTACGGAGAACATGTCTGAATTGTGAACGTGTCTAATTGTGAATGTGTCTGTAACTAAAGTACAGTACGATAGCCCATACTGTACGAGACATGTCTGAATTTGTAACGTGTCTAATTGTGAATGTGTCTGTAACTAAAGTACAGTACGAGAGCCATACTTATACGAGAACATGTCTAAACGTGAATGTATCTAATTGTGAACATGTCTGTTACTAAAGTACAGTACGAGAGCCATACTGTACAAGAACATATCTATTGTTGTTATGAGAACTTAGTGCATGAACTGAGAACACATCAGAGAACTTGTGTGAGAACATGTCCTAGTCCTGTATGAACATATCTCTAAAAACATGTGTTGCAATGCAAGGAGCTGGGTAAGACTCTAACATGTTTTTGAAATAACAGGACTAAGTATAACTACGAACAATTGTGTGATCTGTGTGTAGTGCAAAAATGTCTGGACTAAATTCATGTAGTTATACTATATTCTTTATAATCACATTTCAATATAAATCTTCAGTGTAACTGAATATGATTGAAATTATGTGATAGAACGGGTTATATCTTTAATGTTCTTAAACTGACCTAAATTTGTCTGCTTGTGAGCAGATTAATGGCTCCTAAAAGAGGTCGACCAGCTAAGAAAGCTGCTCAAAACATTACAAACCCTGAACAAAATCAAGTCCCACCTGTGAATGTTGAATCAAATCCGATCCGCATGTTAATCCGGAAACGAACGTGATTCCACCTGGGAACTTGGAAACAAATACTACTCCACCAGTGAACCCTGAGCAGGCATTGTTCCACCTGCTGGTACAAGCGGATCTGAAACAAACGAAGCTATGATAGCTCGAATTGTGCGTGAACAATTATCTGCTTGTGGTGTTTTGACACAGCAACACAATACTTCGGGTTCTGGTGGGAACCATGTGGAACAAAACGTTACTGGTGGACATCCAGAAACCCATCAGACCAACGGTACAACTACCATTATTCCTGATCCACCTCGACAGGGATGTACTTACAAGTATTTTGCTTCCTGTAACCCTCATACTTTTACTGGCAAAGAAGGAGCGGCTGGTCTTTTAAGGTGGATCGAGGAGATGGAAACCAAACTCAAAATCAGTCAGTGTTTGGAGGAGCATAAGGTGTCTTATGCTGTCTGTTCTTTGAAAGACTCAGCTTTGACCTGGTGGAATACCCAGGCCAAGACTTTGGGTTTAGCCACAGTTGACTCGATGGGCTGGAATGATTTCAAAACTCTGATTAGATCAGAGTACTGTCCCATCACTGAAATTCAAAAACTCCAGGAGGAATTCTGGAATCACTCAATGATCGGTGCTGATTGTCTGGCTTACACCGATCGTTTTCATGAACTCACTTGTCTACTTCCCGATATGTTTCCTACGGAAGCTGCTTTAATTGAGAAGTACATTAAGGGTTTGATTCCCCAGATCCGGGAATGGTGACTGCTGCTGAACCTACAACCCTGAAACATACGGTTCTTTTGACCACTAAGCTTACCAATGAGGCGGTAAGGAGTGGTACTCTATCTTTGAAACCTCAGATGGCTCATAGTCGTAGTGATGTCGGTACCTCGAATGTGTCGAAAGATACCAAAACGAAAGTGGTTTGGCAAAACCAAGGCGAAGGCTCCGGCTGAGATCACCTAGAGCAAGCCAACTGTGAAAAACTATGGTGCTACTATTTCTGAGAGGAAAGTTTATACTGGGCAGGCGCCCAAATGCAATAAGTGTCAACTCCATCACACGGGACCATGTCCTGTTTGTCTGAATTGTAACCAAGTTGGACATTATGCTAAATATTGCAACTTTCCTGCTCAACCACAAAACCAAGCACCACGACAAACCACTCAAATCAACCGGTCATGTTACAAATGTGGAAGCCCTGATCATTTCATACGAAACTGTCCAAACAATAACACCAATCCGGGAACTGAAGCTAGGGGGAGAGCTTTTCAGATTGGTGCGACCGAGGCGAGACATGATGCAAATATTGTTACTGGTACGTTTCATCTTAATAATCTATATGCATCAGTTCTGTTTGATACAGGAGCAGATAAGAGCTTTATCTCTCCTGAATTTGCATCATTAATTTCATTGCCTACGGTAGATCTAGAAACTCCTTATGTTATTGAATTTGCTAACGGCAAGTTAATAAAAACTAACAGTGTTATTCAAGGATGTTCCTTGAATTTGAATGATCATCTTTTCAAAATTGATTTACTTCCTATTGATCTTGGGAGCTTTGATGTTGTCGTTGGTATGGACTGGCTTTCTGATAACCAAGCGAAGTTGTGTGTCAAAACAAGGTGATCCGTATTCCATTACCTAACGGTAATACACTGATAGTTCAAGGAGAATGAGCAGGTAGAAAACTTGGTCTCATATCTTGTATGCGAGCTCAGAAATTCTTAAGGAAGGGCTGTTATGCTTTCCTGGCACATGTGACTGAGCACAATTCTTCACTCAAACGAATTACAGATATTCCAGTAGTCAAGGATTTTCCTGAAGTATTCCCTGAGGATATCTCAAGATTACCCCCAGTAAGACAAGTTGAATTTCGAATCGACTTAATTCCTGGTGCAGCACCTGTTGCTAAAGCCCCTTATCGATTGCACCATCCGAAATGCAAGAACTTTCAGGTCAATTGCAAGAACTGTTAGACAAAGGTTTTATAAGACCTAGTTTCTCACCCTGGGGAGCACCTATTCTTTTTGTGAAAAAGAAAGATGGTTCATTCAGGATGTGTATTGACTATAGGGAACTCAATAAACTGACAATCAAGAACCGTTATCCACTACCTCGTATCGATGATCTGTTTGATCAACTACAAGGTGTTACTTATTTTTCAAAAATCGATTTAAGATCTGGATATCATCAGTTGCGTATTCATAATGATGACATTCCTAAAACTGCTTTCAGAACTCGATACGGACATTACGAATTTTTAGTGATGCCATTTGGTTTAACCAATGCACCAGCAGTTTTCATGGATCTGATGAATCGAGTATGTAGACCTTATCTGGATAAATTTGTGATTGTGTTTATTAATGATATACTTATTTATTCTCGAAATCAACAAGAACATGCTCAACACTTGAAATTAATCTTAGAACTTTTGGCACGTGAAAAATTATATGCCAAGTTCTCCAAGTGTGAGTTCTGGTTACGAGAAGTTCAATTTCTTGGTCATGTAGTAAATCAAAACGGTATTCAAGTGGATCCCAGTAAGATTCAGGCGGTGAAACAATGGGAGACACCACGAACCCCGACTGAAATACGCCAATTTTTGGGGTTGGCAGGTTATTATCGCCGGTTTATTAAGAACTTTTCAAATATAGCCTTGCCACTGACCACATTGACACAGAAAAGCAACCGTTTATATGGGATTTTCAACAGGAGGAGGCGTTCCAACTGTTGAAACACAAACTCTGCAACGCACCTATCTTGACACTACCGGAAGGTACTGATAACTTCACAGTGTATTGTGATGCTTCACGTCAAGGTCTTGGGTGTGTTCTAATGCAGAAGGATAAGGTAATTGCTTACGCTTCTCGACAACTGAAAGTACACGAGAAGAACTATACCACACATGATCTAGAACTTGGTGCAGTGGTGTTTGCACTCAAAATCTGGAGACATTATCTATACGGAGCCAAATGTATGATATACACTGATCATAAAAGTCTCCAACATATTCTAGATCAGAAAATGCTGAATATGCGACAAAGGCGTTGGGTTGAACTGTTGAACGATTACGACTGTGAGATTCGTTATCACCCAGGCAAAGCAAATGTTGTAGCTGATGCTTTAAGTCGCAAGGAACAAGTCAAGCCTTTACGTGTGAAAGCGTTAGGTATGACTATTCAAACCAGTCTAATTCCTCAAATCAAAGAAGCTCAGCAACAAGCTTTACAAGCAGCGAACTATTCTGCTGAGGGACTAAGAGGATTAGATAAGAAACTCGATACCAAAGACGATGGACTGTTATATTTCAAAGACCGAATGTGGGTTCCCCTATTCGGTAACTCTCGAACTATTATCTTGAATGAGGCTCATAAATCCAGGTATTCTATTCATCCAGGTGCTGATAAAATGTATAAAGATCTTAAAGACTTTTACTGGTGGCCTGGAATGAAGAAACACATAGCGGAATACGTGGATCGATGTCTAACATGTCTCAAAGTTAAGGCTGAACATCAACGACCTTCTGGGTTATTGCAACAACCTGAGATTCCCATGTGGAAATGGGATCAGATCTCTATGGATTTCATTACTAAATTACCCAGAACATCCCGTAATCATGACTCTATATGGGTTATCGTTGATCGCCTTACGAAATCTGCCCATTTCTTACCCATCCGAGAAGACTATTCTATGGATCGAATCGCTAAACTTTATGTTAATGAGATTGTATCTCGACATGGAGTACCGATCTCTATCATTTCTGACAGAGATAGTCGATTTATGTCACGATTTTGGCAAACTCTTCAGAATGCTCTGGGTACGCAAATCAATATGAGCACAGCTTATCATCCACAAACTGACGGGCAGACTGAACGAACAAATCAGACTCTTGAAGACATGCTCAGAAGCTGTGTGATTGATTTTGGAGGTAGCTGGGATATTCATCTTCCACTTGTTGAATTTTCATACAATAACAGCTACCATACTAGTATTCAATGCGCTCCATTTGAAGCACTTTATGGACGCAAATGTAGATCACCTATCTGTTGGTCAGAAGTAGGTGAGAATCAAATCATAGGCCCAGAATTCATTCAGGAAACAACGGATAAGATCGCACTCATTCAGGAACGAATCAAAGCTGCTCGCGATCGTCAAAAGAGTTATGCTGATAATCGTCGTAGACCGTTAGAATTCCAAATCGGTGATCGAGTAATGTTGAAAGTGTCACCTTGGAAAGGCATTTTCAGATTCGGAAAGAGAGGTAAACTTTCACCAAGATTTGTAGGGCCATTCAAAATTCTTGAACGAATTGGATCAGTAGCCTACAGACTTGAATTACCTCATGAACTTAGTCACATTCACGATGTTTTTCATATATCCAATCTGAAGAAGTGCTTAACTGACAAATCATTGATCGTACCTCACGAAGAGATTCATGTTGATGAAAAACTTCAGTTCAGTGAAGAACCAGCAGAGGTAGTGGATCGAGAAATGAAAGTGTTAAAACGTAGTCGCATACCAATTGTAAAAGTGCGATGGAATTCGCAACGTGGGCCCGAATATACTTGGGAACGTGAAGATCAAATGAAATCAAAGTACCCACATCTATTCTCATGATCAATTGTTATCAAGTAAGTCTTCACTAAATTTCGGGACGAAATTTCTCTAACAGGAGGAGACTGTGACAGTTGCATACGAGAATTACGTCATCAGTGACGTGAGCACATTTGATCGTTCTAGAAATCCACTTTGTTTTAATACTTGTAATTGTTACAGAATGATAGTAGGTGAGAAATGATGAACGTGGGAGAAAACCGTGCTCAAAACGGAGTCCTGGATAGCCCGGAATCGAAAAATGAAGAAAAATTACTAAGTGTTGGTCTCCTGGACCCATCGCGGTACGCGATGGAGGGATTGAGAATCCTCCGCGGTACGCGATGGTTGCAAAATATCAAAGATTCCTCCGGAAATCTTCGCGGTACGCGAAGCCTTTTTAGGCCTCCCGCCGCGGTACGCGACGGGTGAGGCGGTGGAGAAATCTGATCTTCTTTATCAGATTGCATGCAGAACATTTTATTTCTTTCTTCTCGCGTAAACTCGACTCAACAGACGAAGAACACCCACTTTCACCATCTGAATTTATATCTGAAGCCCCAAGAAGTCAAGGATCGCACCAGGGATCATCTTAACAAGTCCTGATCGTCATTTTAGCCGCAGATATCCGTCTGAATAGGTAATGATCCGTTTAAACCTTCTAGTTTGATTCTGATTGATTAGATCTTGATTTTGAACATAATGACATAGTTAGGATTGTTGATTATTGCCTAGATGATGGCTAGGATTGATTATAAACAAAGAACAGGAAGTTTTAACGGTTAAATCCTTGTTTTGATCCGTTATAATGCCCGGTTTTCATGAAACCATACCTATGATTATAATGGTTTAATCCATTTGATTATAACAATGTAGGTGATTAGTTGGATTAATCCTTAAAATGCAAGGTTAAATCCAAGTGTTTCAAACTAATCACGATCATTAACATACTTATTGGAATGATTATCTGATGTTTATGATAACAGTCAGATTAGTATGTTAAACTTGGTTATTACACCTATTTTGATGCTACATTGTGATATTTCATGATATTTGGGTAATCAACAACAAGGATTTATCATTCCTAAGCCATTAAATTATCTAGAAACTGTTACAGTATCATAATCAACAACATTAACTATCTGGTTAATTAGAGATTATTCTGATTAATCAAGAGTGTCATCAGCTTTGTATTAGGAATCTAATGCAATGTAGGTTCCTACATTATCATACATTGTATGATATAACATTAAATTAATTAATTACATAATTAGTATCGAGTTGATGATTTACTAAGCAATGTCTTTGACATTGAATGTTCAGAAAGATCTAATCAGTAAACTAGAACATAAATAATTCATTAAATATAACTAAATGCAGAATCATCTCTGTACTATTAGTTTGGTGATACTCTGCTACACCTATACTACCAGGTGAGTTTCGTACAACCCCTTTTATTTTTAATCTTTTATAAACATCGGGGAAATTCTGTAAACTGTTGTCTGAACATATGATATGCATCAATGATATCTGTGTGATTTCATGTGATTTTGTGGGATTTCATGGGATTTTGCCTGTAGACTGAACTCTATCATGGAACTGAAAGTCCTCATTTCTGAACTGTATCTAGTGAACCTATGTGTGGCCGAACAGAAAACATTGATAGTACTATTGGTTGACACCCCATTCGCTGGGAGGATTGCATCTCCCCTTGTGTGAATGTTTGTTATCTGTTTCCTAAACTTCTTAATGGTATGATAGACATTAAGATAATGAGGCACTAAGATATGTACCGACGGGTAATATCTTGAGACAGACTAGACGTCCGAAAGGAACTAGATACGGGTCCCATGGTTATCCGGAACTGAACTTTTGAGAACGTGCTTATCATATCATATTGTTTTAAATTGAACTGTCGAACTCACCAGCTTTGTGCTGACGTTTCAAACTTAAATCTTTTTGCAGGGAGACAGTGACACTCGGTGAGGCAGCACTTCAAACACTAGTAATTAAATAAGTTAGTTGTGTAATAAACTTAGTTGTAAATTATGACACTGATTGTAATGACGGAACCCTGTATTGTACTTATTTTAAGTTAATCTGTGTGCTTATGATATCAGTTCAAGTAAGTCACCCCTCACCTCGGAGACATCACCATTATGCTTCCGCAACTGGTTCAGTGACGTCAGACCATACACGAGGTGACGAGGGGTGGGGGTGTGACAGGTTGGCTGCGGTATACCTTATATATAAGCACTAATAGTACATTGGTAGTAGAACCAAAAGCTTGATCAAGGGCAGAATAGCCAATTCAATCTACAGTTTCAAGTAAACTATACTAGTCAAACCACTTGTCATTCAATTACTAAGCTTGGTGTGTATTCTTACACCAGGTCAAAATAAAGATATCGATAATCACGTGAATCATGTTAAGGAGGTGAATTATTCTATATTCAAATGTTCAAACAATTTCTCAAACATTCAATGATATCATAGGTAAGGTTAATGATAAGAAATTATCAAACCTATATAATATCACATACATGTGTATTCTATATCATTCGTATATTCAAAAGCGAGTATTTAGCAATCTATACAGCTATGAGATTCTATTGCAAAATTGCAATTGTTAGTATCTCTAAACTTATATGATTACTAAAGGTTAGTCAAGTATTTAAACGTCTATTCAATTGTAGTTGAAGTTAGGTTAGTCTTGGTAGGTAATTGGAATGCTATCAAAGTATTAGTGATGTGGTGGGTTGGCTGCGGTATAACCTATATATAAGCACCACTAATACATTGATAGTAGCACCAAAAGCTTGACCAAATATAGGATTAGTCAGTTTAATTCGAGTTAACTATTCTTCAGTCAAGAATGATCAACAAATAAATTAGTATTCATATAACAATATTTTGCGGAGTATTTTTGTACTAAGTTATTCAAATACATTTGCAGTTAATCTCACCATGAGTTGAGTCAACTATCGTTAAATTCAAAACCCTCATAGCAAGTAAACTAGTTGTAACACGAATCTGAAAATCTGAGTACGTTGCTAAAACATATTTTGATTAAGGTTCATTTTCATTTCAAATTTCTAAAACAAATTTCGATTTTTAACTCTCATAAGCATTCAATTAGTGGTCTCATTGTTTAAATATTGACACACTATCCTATAACATTAATAATTAAAATTCTAACAACATAAAATCAATAACCAAAATTATTAATTTCCTAAAAATCGATAACCAAAGGGTAGAAAGAAACAAAACAAATCGAAAGAAATAATTAACACTTGAGTAAACGATTCCTACTAAATAAATTTCGGGACGAAATTTTCTAAAGTAGGGGAGACTGTAATCCCCAGTTTTTCGTTACGAATTTAAATATTGTACTCGCGTTCGGTTTACAATAAAACCACACCTTTGCATTCTTTGAAAATGTATTCATAAACTTATTAATTTATATATACTTATATATAAATGTTTAAGTCATTAATGAAGTAATAATAATAACAATAATAATAACAATAATAAAATTAAATAAAATAAAATAATGTAATAAAGTATGTAACGATAAATTATAAAGTTTGTTGTTATTATACATATTTAATAAAAGGTATTTTTAGAATTTGAAGCAAGAAATGATAAAAAAAAGGGAAAAAAAATAAATCATATAGACTTTTTTTGTAAGGTTCGGGTTTCCTTTCTTCTCCCAATCGAATCAACGTTCGAACCCCGTGAAATCCGGTTCCAATCCAGAAACGCGTTTAGAAAGGTTCCAAACTACAAATGTGAAATGATTATGAGCTGTGGATATAATCTCGGCATTAATGGTGATATCAATTTCATTTAATTGGAATCAAATCTTAATAAATTGCAAACTCAAAAATCAAGAGCAAACAAGCACTGTAATGGATTAAAACAATAATGAAATCCCAAATTGATGTCACAAACACTTTGGCGATTCTTTTCTGAATCGAATGACTCCATATACCCATTATGAGAGGCTTTCAAACACTCAATCAAAATCGCGTCATTGCTACAGCGTGTTCCTCATTCAATCTGCTTCGAATCAACTTTGTTACAGGTAATCCATACATTCAATACTTTCGTTTTTGAACTAGAATAAAAGCCCCATGATTTCAGGGACTCAAGAGCCTTAGATTAAACGAATTTGATCGGATAAAGAACTAGGGTTCTTCGGTCTCAATCTGAAAGGGGCGAACTCCTGTTGTGCGTTGTAGTTAATCTATGCAGCTGAAATCAATTTTAAATATTCTGATAAGCTTAGTACATTTTAGAAAAAAAATATTTTATCATCTAAACAATAAAATTAAATAATTCAATTATAAAACTAATTTTAACAATTAGTTTAAAATATTTTAAATTCCATAAATTTAATTCGTAAATTCTAACAGCAAAAGAGATATTTTGGATTGAACTTTATTCTCAAAAAAAAAAAAAAGAAGAATATATATATATATATATATATATATATATATATATATATATACACACAAAAAAATAAGTAAAATGTAATAAATTATATTTTATACAATTGTTTGCATTTCATATATATAAACTTTCGGAAATGTTATTTTAACAAAACGAGTTTTATATATTGAGTATTAGACAAACGTTTTTTAGTAAATCATTTTATAAGACTACCAATTTTGGTATAAGATAAAAATATTTAGAAATAACAAAAATGTTATTTCAAGCGAAATATAGAATACTTATATCTAATTATTTCAAATAATTAAATGACTATCATATATGAATATTTTGAAAGCCTTTAAGTTATGTTTTGTTTAAAATCTTAATAAATACTATTTCTAGGCTTTTGAAATAAATAACAAACATAATAAATAAATAGAATGATTAGTATTCTATTATATGTATTGTTCAAAAGAAAGAAAATAGTAAATGAATATTCCCAAATTGTCCTTTTGTAATTAGACAAACATTATTGATTTTGAAATTATTAATCTTAGGAAATCTATAGAAGACATAGTTTAAAGACACATTGCCTAAACTTTAGAATACTAAGACTATCTGTCATTCACTTTAGGGTGAAGTGTATTATTTCTATTTCTCTAAAGCACTACTCCAAGATATACTTGGACAACCTAGACATAACATGTAAGTTTCTTCACACTCCCTTTTACATTTTTGTTTTTGGGATGTTACACATGTCTTATTCAAAACATTATTCATTCTATTATTCATTCAATCTATGATGCAAGCCTTAGACCTAGTTAGCTTTATGTGTTAGATGCTAAGCTTATACAATGTGTTGATTCTATGTGTGATTCTATGTTTGTTGCGAGTCAAGCAATCTAGCTAGTACTTAGTAGCCTAAGATGGTTAGATACTATCTTCGTAAAGGCTTTTGCCTTTTGTGTGAAAAAGGTGAAAAGTACACCTAGCAAACTTGTTGAATTATAACTGTTAATTTTATAGTATGGCCAATTTATTCAAACTTGTATTCATGTTGTGCTTATGATACATATCTAGTTAGGCTATTGTTTGCATCCTTTTTATACTTATTATTTAAACCTTGTGTGTAAACTCACCAACTATGCAAATAGTTGACAAACTCTATTTTACATGTGTAACAGGATAATGAAGCATGATGAAGACATAGGATAAGGATTAGTGACCTAGTTAAATTGTAATCAATGACTTAGCATTGCAAATGTAACGGTTTTGTATTCAATTCATGTAATGTTATTTGAATTTAATGAATTGATTGTTATTAAATGAATGCATTAAATATGAAACATTGTAATAGCACCATGAGCTAATGAATAGTCAAAAATCGCGCCCGGACGCATGCCGTCGGTCGGGGTGTGACAGCGAAGAGTCCTCAACCTCTCCGTCGCGTACCGCGACGAGTCCAGAAGTTCCATACTTTAAATTTTTCTTCTTTTCGCGCACGGTTTTCGCCCACGTTCACCATTTCCCACTTACTATCAACCTGTAGTAATTTCACTTGGCAAGTCAACGTGGATTTCATACACGATCAAATATGCTAATTATTCGGTTGTTACTAGCGAAAATCCTGACTCTGATTTGCAAGAAGTACAAGACGCGGGGGGGAGACACTCGTCGACTAACTTACCTCTGATTACTCCTCTTGTACACCATGCTACTCCGAACTTCACTGCACCTACTCCGACACAATCAGGACTCACTAATGCTCCAAACGTTACCGAGAATGAAGGCACCTCATCTGATCAACATCTACACAATACCAGCCATGCTGAACCCGCTAATCAGCTCAGGAGGTCATCTAGGCCTAAAGTGCCTACTAACTTTGATGATTATGTAACCTACCTTACTGAAGCTGAAATGGATGCCGGAAAGTTTATTGATCCTACCTCTTATCATGAAGCCATTACTAGTGATCAATCTTCTGAATGGAAGATAGCTATGACTGATGAGCTTGATTCCATGAAGAAAAATGATGTTTGGGATTTGGTAGAACTACCCAACGGAGTAAAACCCGTAGGATGTAAATGGGTGTTCAAAACAAAACTGGATCCGAATGGGAACATTGAACGCTTCAAAGCAAGATTGGTTGCAAAAGGTTTCACTCAGAAAGAAGGAATTGATTATCAAGAGACCTTCTCTCCTGTCTCTCGTAAAGATTCCTTAAGGATCATGATGGCCCTCGTAGCTCATTTTGATTTAGAGCTGCATCAGATGGACATCAAAACTGCTTTCCTAAACGACGACTTGTATGAAGACGTGTTCATGAAACAGCCTGAGGGCTTCATGCCTGAAGGTCAAGAGCATTTAGTCTGCAAGCTAAATCCATTTACAGGTTAAAGCAAGCCTCACGGCAATGGTATCTAAAGTTTGATGAAGTGATGAAGAAGCACGGTTTCCTGAAAAATCAAGCGGATCAATGCACCTACCTCAAGATGAGTGGGAGCAACTTTACTATACTTGTCCTTTATGTCGATGACATTCTTTTGGCAAGTAATAACTTAGATATGTTGCATGAGTCGAAGCACTTACTTTCTCATAATTTCGACATGAAGGATCTCGGAGAGGCCTCTTACATTATTGGCATCGAAATACACCGAGATAGAGTCAATGGACTTTTGGGTTTATCTCAGAAGGCTTACATTGATCGGGTCCTCACACGCTATAACATGCAACACTGCTCTCCTTCTGTAGCTCCAGTAGTTAAAGGAGATGTCTTCGGTTCCTTTCAGTGTCCGAAGACTGAGGCTGAAAATGTGCAAATGAGAATGATACCTTATGCATCAGTAGTCGGGAGCCTTATGTATGCTCAAGTCTGTACTCGTCCTGATATCGCTTACATTGCTGGAATGCTTGGCCGTTATCAGACTAATCCTGGCCTTGATCACTGGAAAGCAGCTAAGAAAGTGCTTCGATATCTCCAAGGGACAAAAGACTTCAAGTTGACTTATAGAAGAAGTGATAATTTAGAAGTGATTGGTTACTCTGATTCTGACTTTGCTAAATGCAAAGATAATAAGAAATCCACTTCGGGGTACATCTTTATGTTAGCAGTCGGACCGATCTCATGGAAGAGTCATAAGCAGCAGCTGACAACAACGTCAACTATGATGGCTGAATATGTTGTAGTGTACAATGCAACCTGTCATGGAATGTTGCTAAGAAACCTTATCGCTGGACTCAAAGTCGTTAACTCTATCTCTAGACCATTGAAGCTTTACTGTGATAACTCAGCAGCCGTTAACTTCTCGAACAGTAACAGTTCGACCGGTGCTGGTTTATATCTTGATACAAAGTACTTGTTCGTTCGCGAGCGAGTTGAGGAAAATAACCTTTGTATTGAGTATATAAGTACTAAAGTTATGCTTGCGGATCCGATGACTAAAGGTCTCCCACCTAAAATATTCGAAGAACATATTTCGAAGGTGGGCTTATGTAAAGACCTTATTGCATAATGTACTTACTTATGATTAATGAAATTTCCTCACTTATTTGATTTGTTTGTCTCTAAATATATGTTTATGCATGCCTAATGACATATAGACACTAATAACACAAATCATTCGTTAAAGGGCTTACTCGTTAATTGATCCTAACTTAAGTTTTAAATTTGTATTGTAGTATGATTAATGGGGGTCTTGAATTGAATTACTAATTCAATGACTGTATTTCTCTGCTATGATTACAATTTAGAACTAAAATGAGTATTATCAATCTGCAGACTTATTTGATGCTCGTAATAAATAATCACTTGGCCAAGTGGGAGAATGTAAGATTAAATATTTACAATATGGCCCTCATGATTATTTAACTAAATAGATCAATTACTTAATTACCCCTAGCAGATAGATAATTATTTGATGGACGTAATTATCCTTATTAGGGTTTCCCCTTGGGTGTATATAAATAGAGACTAATTGACTCATAATCAAGGTTACATTCTCTTAACATCTTCACACACGAATCCTCATCATCTCTTAGAGAATTCGTGAGCCACCATAACCGAGCCTCTCTCCTAACTCCATCCTCACCATACACCCTAAACAGGAACCCGGTCAAAATCATCATCTCAGGAATCATCTCAGGAATCATGTCTGGAATCAACAACGCATTCACTGGATTCACAGGTTTCATCTAATCTCTGTTTCATTCATATTTATATGTTCATCTCTATATCTAAACCAAAGGAATCGATCCAACAAATAAAACAAAATTTGATAACACATAATCAAATATTGTGAATATTACTCATAACTAAGTATTTGAAATAATAAAACAATAATTATATTATCTTTATACTTTTGTTAAAGTTTGGTTTTTTAATAGTTTATTCTATAAAATTGTTATTTAGTGTCATTTTTTGAAAATATCATTTATTTAAAAATTCGGGTTTTAATATTTTCTAAGTCTTTTTTTTGTAAACTTTTGTAAAAAAATTTCCCTTTTTAACAATACATGTTTTAAAATATTCATATTTTTTAGAAGAGCTTGTTATTTTTGAAGAATTTCATATTTTGTAAGAGAAATTCATATTATATAAAAACTTCAAATTTTATCATAATTTGGTTTTTTCTAAAAATTTGTTTTTAAATATAAAATTCACTTTTAATATCAAGGAATCTATTTATTTAATATGTAAAGGATATAAATAATATAATTAGTACTTAATTTTATTATATTTAACATAAATACTCTTAGATAATACTGATAATAGATTAATAGGTACGTCAATTACACTTGTTAGTTCTAATTTTGGTTAAATAGACTTTATCAAGCCTTTCATAAAAACAAAAAGTCATAAAACTACTGTCATAAGAACAACAAACTTATTGCGGCATACAATGTACCAATTACAATCCTTCCTTATTGGTGAGCTTGTTCTAAGTGCAAGGTTTTTTAGGGTGGGGTTATTTATACACCCAATTTTTTTTTATTTTAACACCCCTGTGATTTATACGGGTCCGTACTGACCTGTACGGCCAGTACAGAACACAGACAAACATCCTGTCAGAATGTTATAGATTTCAGTGTTGATTCTCTGTACGGGCCGTACTGCTCAGTTGAAATGGACACCCGATTTTTATGCTTCCTAACCGTCTAAAGATTGCAATGCTATTATGCTCGCCACCATGGTCACACATGAGCTAGACCCTGTAACACTGCATGTTGTCTTTGATTTCTTCATTCTTCTTTTGATTACAATGTAACCGTTATCTAGTGCTCTACTTTTCACCCTACCTACCAACACTTATTCGGACATAAATTTCTAAAATACAAAAATAATAAACATCGTAACTAATAATTACTATATACAATCATAAACATATATGATTCAGTTAGGTGTACCTTGATTGTTTTCCAATCCATATGTGAATCGGTTTGTTTTTCTTCATAAGTTACTACCGGGTTACTTTGTTTATTGTCAGAATACACGAACCCATAATCGCTTTGTTGCTCGTATGATGCTTGACTTTCGAAACTGATATCAACATGAGGTTCCCCATTCAGATTTATGGGGCCGTAAAAATACTCAACAGGAGGCTCTTCATTCAAATCTGACAGTTAATCGTTGAAATACTCCCATCTCAAAACAACATCGTTGAAATTTGAATTTAATATTAGAAGTGTATGAAAGACGATTCGTTTGTTTGAATCCATTGAACATTATATTGAGATTTCAAATTCTCAATACGGCCCGTACAGGTCAGTACGGGCCGTCTTGTTTCCAATCATTGTCCTATAATGTCAACATTGTCAGGGTGAAAAAGCAAGACGGGCCATAGAGGTTTGTACGGACCATCTTGCACCCAATCATTGTCCTAGAATGTCAGATGAATGCTTGTCCGAGGAATGAGAAGGGCAGTACTGACCCGTACGACCCGTTTAAGGAGTGTAATTGTAAAATTAAGTGTGTAAGTTTAACACAACCTTTATAAGACTTCTTTATACGCGACTAGGAAAGTACATATTATTTAATATGATGCTCCTTTACCGATGAGTTTGCCTTATGTGCAAAACTTTGTTAGGTATCTTAAATGATTAGGCATTACCTCAATGGTACCCCAAGATTCTTCAAAATGGGAGGTATTGGGTTCAAATCCCTCCCGCAGCAAAAAAGGGGTTTGTAGGGGGTCAGGGGGTTTTCCCACTGGGGTTTCCTCCTGGGGTGGTTGTGATGGCTCATGGGGGGTCCAGGTAACTAGACCTTGGTGACATGACCTGGAAACAGTGGGTTCACACGATTGAGACCTTCGCCGTTCGGAAAAAAAAGGAGAAAATAAAACTTTATTAAAAAAATTATATAATATATATTATAAAAATATCTCAAACATAAAATTACTAAAAGATATTTTTAAATAATATATAATAATAGCAAGGTTAAAGTGCCAGTACCTTTGCAATTAGACTCAGTTGAGTCTGTTCTGGACAATATTGATACAATGGCTATAGAAAAAAGAAAGAAAAAGCTTCTTAATGCGATTGGACAGACTGCGTGTTGGACTATATGGATCTCAAGGAACAACAAAGTTTTCCATAAGAATACTATGTCATGGCAGAAAATTGTGGAGGAAATAATGGAGACTTCATACTTATGGATTAAATGCAGATCCAAATCACCAACCTTGCTGTGGGAAGAGTGGAAGTCTGGAAGGAGTTTTTTAATCTCAATAAGGGGTTGTGATTGGGGCTGGGTGTAATCAATTGTCTTGTTTCCACTATGTTTGTGTTTTTGGTTGCCTGGCATCTTGTTAGGTTTGTTGGGAATTATGGTGGTGTTCGGTTTGACTTTTAGGTAAAAACAAGTTTGACCAATTACTATATTAAATCAATATTTAATATAACGCAACGGAATTAGGGTTTCAAACTTTAACACTATTAAAATTCCCAATTAGGATCATAGTTACAAACATACAAACACATATTTAATATTAACTAATCTAATCTACCGATGAGAAAAGATTATACCCTTTCGGTTTATGATTAACCGTTTGAGACACCGAGGTTCAACGAACGATTGCTAGATCACGAGCACGAACAGGTTCCTGGTTCACGATGGAAGCAAGAGGTGGTTTGCGGTTGTTGGCCGGAAAACACCAATCGGATGTTACCCTTTTCTTTTATGACTCCACAAGAAAATACAATGATTCTTTAATTTTTATGTAGTCGATGGAAGCAGCAAAGAAACAAAAAAAAAAAAACTCCTTTTTGTTTTTGTGTGTGTTGCGGCAGCCAAGAAAAAATCAGAACAAGGATTCACACACCCTTGTTATTATTTACGGCTAGAGCCATTATTAGGTATTTTAGAGATTAGCTTTAATCTCATATTAGGAAGCCCTAAAGCCCTCTCAAGTTAGTTTAGGTCCAATACGTAATATTAAGCCCAACACCAATAGTTTAATTAAATTAATAATTAAACTTATATAATTTATAACACTTATAAATTATAAATCCGTTCGTGAATACCAGTTAATCAAATTAAGTGGATTTAATGTTCGTTGACCAAGGTGTAACTCTTACGGGTCACAGCTCGGTTAGTTACGTTAATTTATCGGGTCCGTACATATAAATCCAACAATCTCCCACTTGGACGGATTTCGATAAAATAAACGTTTGACGGTCAGCGGTGCTCTAGCTGCACATAACTGCTCCTAACAAGGTATGACACTTTAAAGTCATTAACCAAATTTTCGTGCTACTATAGCAGGATACTAGACTTATGATAATCATTGGCATCTATCATTTCTGTAAAAGACATCAATTGAAACAATGAGACATAGATCTAATTCATTCTCATATGACGTTCAATTATTATTGTTCTCGATTTAGATTCAGAGTGGTCCAATCAAACACACAGTTAGTTTGGGTAAGGCCTTACACTTCACCAGTTTGAATCAACGAGGGCGCCATAATGTCTAACTGTTACATGAAATATGTAAGAGTACAGAATCCCAATCTTGATTATATACAACTCCCACTGAACCTCAGAACCATTCCCAATCAAAGTCTTTATGACTGGCAGTTACGCGACACGGTTAACATTGATCAAAGAATGTCCCTTAGTAAACGAAAGTTCTAGTATATATCTCAGGTCAGAGGATACAACATGAGTTTATCAATTTCAAAAACATCTCATGACTAAGATCCATGGAGATGATTTGAAGCGAGTTACATCCATCATCATTCATAATGATGTCTGTGAATTTGGTAGTCAACTACTTGAGACCAAATCCAGAATAGTCTTAATTCAGAGTCGTTCCCACGAGTCTGACTGACTACGGATAATTAAGAATACAATATTCATGGATTAAACGTATTAAAAACGAACACAGTTATAAAATTCAGAATTGCATTTAAACCAGTAAATCAAAAGTGAATTCAAAAGTATAACTGTTTATATGTTCGTACATCCAAATACTAAATCAAAATATATCGCTAGCAAATCTAAGCCCGATCGCATTCATGTGCTGATCATACTTGTCCTGAGTCATGGGCTTAGTGAACGGGTCTGCTAGGTTTTGATCTGTGTCCACTTTGCTTATTATGATGTCTCCACGTTCCACTATTTCTCGTATGTAGTGAAACTTTCTCAAAATGTGTCTGGATTTGTGATGAGACCTAGGCTCTTTGGCTTGAGCTATAGCTCCTGTGTTATCACAAAAGATTTCGATAGGTTTCCGAATACTTGGAACCATATCGAGGTCAGCTATGAACTTCTTTATCCAAGCAGCTTCCTTTGCAGCATCCGATGCAGCAATATATTCAGATTCGGTGGTTGAATCCGCCACTACACTTTGTTTGGAACTTTTCCAAGAGACAGCTCCTCCATTGAGAGTGAATACGAAACCTGATTGTGAGCGAGTCTGGAAGCTAGCACCAGTGTAACACCTTACAGTGAGCTCTTCTTCCACTCCTCCAAATATAAGAAACATTTCTTTAGTTCTTCTCAAGTACTTCAGAATGTTCTTGACTGCAGTCCAATGGGCAATGCCAGGATTTTGCTGACAACGATTGGTCATGCTCAAAGCATACGAGACGTCAGGTCTAGTGCATAACATAGCATACATAATAGAACCAATCGCTGAGGCATATGGAATTGCTTGCATTCGCCTAATTTCAATGTCCGTTGAAGGAGATTGCGATTTGTTCAACACGGTTCCTTTAGTCATGGGAATAGTCCCTTTCTTGGAGTTCTCCATGTCGAAGCGTGTCATCATTTTGTCTATGTATGTACTTTGACTCAGCCCTAAAAGCCGCTTAGATCTATCTCTGTGGATTTTTATTCCAAGAATGTAAGATGCTTCTCCAAGATCTTTCATTGCAAAACAAGTTCCCAACCCGTGCTTAACTTCGTTAAGCATAGGAATGTTGTTTCCAATAATCAGTATATCATCCACATACAAGATGAGGAATGATATAGTGCTCCCACTAGCCTTTCTGTAAACACAAGGTTCATCTTCGTTTTTGATGAAGCCAAACTCTTTGATCTTTTGATCAAAACGAAGATTCCAGCAGCGAGATGCCTGTTTGAGTCCATAAATGGACTTATTTAGTTTACATACTTTACTTGGATATTTTGGATCAATAAAACCATCAGGTTGAACCATATAGACATCTTCAGAAAGATGCTCATTAAGAAAAGTGGTTTTAACATCCATTTGCCATATCTCATAGTCATAATATGCAGCTATGGCAAGTAATATCCTGATCAATTTGATCATAGCAACGGGTGAAAAAGTTTCATCATAGTCAACACCTTGAGTTTGAGTGAAACCCTTCGCAACCAGCCGTGCTTTGTAGGTATGAACATTTCCATGCATGTCGGTTTTTCTCTTGAAAATCCATTTGCTCCCTACTGCCCGTGAACCGGGGGTAGCTCGACCAAGTCCCAGACTTGATTGTCACGCATGGATTGCATCTCGGAATTCATGGCATCGAGCCATTTCGCAGATTCTGGATCTGATATAGCATATTTGTAGTTAGTAGGTTAGTCATCAGGCTCAGCTACTACCAGGACTTCAGAACCATCAAGATGCCAAAGGTATCTATCAGGAGCATTGTGAGTCCTGCTACTTCTACGAATACTTGTGTTTATGTCTGATTTATTAGCAACAACTTCTTGTTGATCAGACGTTCCGACTTCGTCAGCGGTTGTTTGTGGTTCTCGAATTTCTTCAAGATCCACAATATTGCTTCCAGTTCCTCGATCAAGAAATTCTTTCTCGAGAAAGTGGCCCTTCCTTTTGATGGAAATCAAGTTTGCATCAGGATGGTAGAAATAATATCCGCTTCTGTTATGGTATCCGACGAAAACAACCTTTTCGCCTCGAGGATCAAGCTTGTCATCAGAATCTCTAGTGACATATGCATCGCATCCCCATACCCTAAGGTAAGACAAATTGGGTTTAGTGCCAAACCATATCTCATATGGTGTTTTGTTTACCTTCTTAGTCGGTGCCAGATTTACAATGCGGGCGGCGGTCATAAGAGCAAAACTCCAAAAGGAGTGAGGCAAGTTAGTTCTACACATCATCGATCGGACCATATCAAGTAGGGTGCGATTTCTCCTCTCGCTTACGCCATTAAGTTGGGGTGTGCTAGGAGGAGTGGGCTGTGAAACAATTCCACGTTCTTTCAGATGATTGATGAACTCTAAGCTGAGATATTCGCCACCTCGATCTAATCGAAGTGCCTTAATTGTTTTACCGATTTGGTTCTCTACTTCGTTTTGAAATTCTTTGAACTTTTCAAAGGTTTTATGCTTATGCTATGCATATCGACTATAATCATCAATGAATGAAATGAGGTATCTTTCATGATTTTTAGACATAGTTCTGAAAGGACCATACACATCAGTATGTATGAGTGCTAACAGATCTTTTGCTCGTTCACCAACATGGGTGAAGGGATCTTTAGTGAGTTTGCCAGCTAAGCAAGATTCACAGTTATCAAAGGAGTCCTGTCCAGTGGATTCAAGAATCCCCTCAGACTGGAGCCTTTTTATGTGAGATTTGCTTATGTGGCCAAGTCTACAATGCCATAGAAATGTATCATTAATGCCAGATTTGATACGTTTAGAAAGATTGTATATGTTATTGCTTGGTTGAACATCTATTTCATAAATACCATTTCGAGGTTTAGCCTCAAAATAAAAGACATCATTTAAGTAGGTAGATATAGCAATACCATTAAAGACGTACTTAAATCCTTGTTCAAACAATAAAGAAACTGAAATAATGTTTCTGGTCAAACCAGATGCAAACAAACAATTATTCAAAATAAGTACAAGGCCAGAAGGACATGTAAGATGATATGTCCCAGTTGCAAGAACTGGTACTTTTTTCCCATCACCAACGATGAGCTCCATGTCGCCTTGTTTCAGCTTCTTCCACTTTTCAGGTTCCGGCAAGACATTAATAATGTGGTAACCACATCCGGTGTCAAACACCCATGTGTTGCTGGAAACAGTAAAAAGTTCAATAACATAAATAGAGATACCTGAAGGGCCTGCACCATTGGCCTTGTTCATCCTCAGCTTAGCCAGATATTCAGGACAATTACGCCTCCAATGCCCCATCTTGTTGCATTCAAAACATTGACGCTCCTCAGGGGGTGGTGCTTTAGTAATTGGCTTGGCTTTGTTGGTGGCATGCTTGGCAGCAACAACAGCTTTATTCTTGCCCTTGTTGTTATAACCCCGTTTCTTGGGATTGGGCTTTCTAACACCAGCAGATCTAACTGTCAATACCTGATTGACTTTGCTTGGTACATTCATCTCAGCCGTCTTGAGCATCCCATGCAGTTCAGGCACAGTCTTCTCCCAAGCATTCATATTGAAATTCATTACGAACTGGTCGTAAGACTTTGGGAGAGAGTTCAAGATGAAGTCCGCTGCCATTTCATTTGACAGGGGGTAACCAAGTTTACTCAGTTGGTCGATGTACCCTTTCATCGTAAGCACATGAGCACTAACTGACGAGCCTTCTTGCATTCTGCAGCCGATAAGCTGCTTCATGTTGTCATAGCGTTCTTGACGGGCTTGTTTCTGAAACATGCCTGTAAGTTGCTGGATCATGTCAAAGGCACTCATGTCTTCCATGTTCTTCTGAAGATCAGAAGACATGGTGTCTTGCATAAGGCAGGCTACCTCAATGCATAAGGATTGAGAATCTAGCAGTGTCAGTTACTAAAGGCAGCTGTGGCACACAACATTAGTAAGTGATATTAGGTAGACTGACAACGTTTGTCAATTGTGAAAAATGCACAACTCTCAAGTATGAGGCCACTAAGACAACTTGTCTATTTAGTGATACGTTTAGCCTCATCTATGCTCACTTTCATTTCCAGACAGCTGTGGCACGTAACAAGATATGAAAGTAATAGTCGTCCTAAAACAGGTACATGTGGAAGAGCCGGATGTGTCAACGGAAACTCTTGCACCTTGGAGGACAAACTACGCACCAAGTGTGGTGCTGTGGCTCCAAACACTGATGTTTCGCATTATGCTCCAAGTGTCCCTTATAATAGGATAGCATAGACTATTGATTTTATATATATGGGATCCAATTTTAGTGTTTACCGAATAATGGTCAAACACAACGAATGATCTAATCATACGTGCGTTGTAAAAACCAGTTTTACTATATTTAATGTCGTGACTTTGTGATGAACCCTTTCATCTCTTAGGACACTTAATTTTAAATAACCTATTAAAACTAAGCTTGTCGCGACTTGTATAACCATTCAAAAGTTAATAGTTAATCTATTAAGTTTCTGAGTTTAAAACAATTTTAGATTGTAGAAACTCATTGGTTATATTTTTAAAACAAACCATTTGTTTTTATAAAACTTTTACAAGTTGCAAAATTGATTAGTTTTTGAACTTGTTACATTTTATTGCGATTATGTTTTAAAACTCCTTTTAGAACCTTTTTGGTATTTGGTTGGTATGTTATAACATTTACAAGATAAAGCAACCACAATATCAAATTAAATAAATATGTAAATCATAAGGCCAAAATGCGTTTGATTTTGCTAGAGTCAAGTAGTAAAACAAATTGGGTCACGGGGTCACAACACACAATCAACCACAATGATGAATAGTGCATCTTGTGATCTTGAGCTGCTCCCACTGACCTCCAGATCCGTGCTTTTTGATCTTGATTCTTCAGTTTTGTCTTCAGGTCTTTTGTCATTACAATATTTACAATAAATTGAAATACATAACGAGAAAATACAAACCCTACTCTATTACAACTTTGAGCCATCAAAATGGGCCAAACCATAATAAACCAAAACTGAAAAATTAAACAACCAAACAAACACAAGGTCGGGCCTGATTTACATATTCAATCATAATTTTTTTAATTAAACTGGGTAATTCTTTTGGTCAATTACAAATTTGACCAAATAATTATTTTTACCCAAATAATTATTCAGATCTATATCTGGATCAGAAACTCAAAACATTAAACAGTTTAGAGTTTGTGATCTATAACCGGTTAAACTGACCGGATCTGATTTGCATGTTGTAAGCGTGGCTCTGATACCACTGTTGGGAATTATGGTGGTGTTCGGTTTGACTTTTAGGTAAAAACAAGTTTGACCAATTACTATATTAAATCAATATTTAATATAACGCAGCGGAATTAGGGTTTCAAACTTTAACACTATTAAAATTCCCAATCAGGATCATAGTTACAAACATACAAATACAGATTTAATATTAACTAATCTAATCTACCGATGAGAAAAGATTATACCCTTTCGGTTTATGATTAACCGTTTGAGACACCGAGGTTCAACGAACGATTGCTAGATCACGAGCACGAACGGGTTCCTGGTTCACGATGGAAGCAAGAGCTGGTTTGCGGTTGTTGGCCGGAAAACACCAATCGGATGTTACCCTTTTCTTTTATGACTCCACAAGAAAATACAATGATTCTTTAATTTTTATGTAGTCGATGGAAGCAGCAAAGAAAAAAAAAAAAAAAAACCCCTTTTTGTTTTTGTGTGTGTTGCGGCAGCCAAGAAAAAATCAGAACAAGGATTCACACACCCTTGTTATTATTTACGGCTAGAGCCATTATTAGGTATTTTAGAGATTAGCTTTAATCTAATATTAGGAAGCCCTAAAGCCCTCTCAAGTTAGTTTAGATCCAATACGTAATATTAAGCCCAACACCAATAGTTTAATTAAATTAATAATTAAACTTATATAATTTATAACACTTATAAATTATAAATCCGTTCGTGAATACCAGTTAATCAAATTAAGTGGATTTAATGTTCGTTGACCAAGGTGTAACTCTTACGGGTCACAGCTCGGTTAGTTACGTTAATTTATCGGGTCCGTACATATAAATCCAACAAGGTTTCCTTTGTACTTTTTGTTGGTAATAAATTGATTTCGTTTGCCTGTCAAAAAATAATAATAATAATAATAATAATAATAATAATAATAGCAAGGAATTACGTAGTTTGTTGGAAGAAGTGTTGGTTTCAAAAAAGTTATTCATAAATTCGGGTCGGATTCAAATTTCTTGTTTATAGTAATTCGGGTTGTTCGGATATTCGAATAATCTGATTAGGAGCCAATTAACTATTATTAATTTCGAGTTCAAATGTTTTTGTGAAGCATACAATTTATCTAGCCTATTTTATTACGATGTATTTGTAATGGTTTTTTAAGTTTGAAAATTGAAATATTGTAACGTGAAAGTAGTAAAATGTTCAAAGTTAGAAACCAAAATACAAGAAAATATTAAATAGCAAAACAAGAACAAAAAAATACGAAATTCTTAGTCAGTTATATTTGGGTTGTTCGGGTTATTTAGATTTATCCAAATTCGAACCGAATCCTGATTTGGATAGATTCAGGTCTAATGATATTCGAACCAATTCGTGTCGAACTTAGATAGAGGCCGATTTGAATAAATCAAATAACTCGGGTATGACCAATAATTAACATATCAACGCACCTACATGTTTAACACGCTTACAAGTTGATTTAAACTCGCCAACTTTTCAACCAGTTTGACTTGTTCATTAAAGTAAGTTGAATAAACAATGTTTAGGTTACATGATTTTGTTAGTGGGTTAGGATTGATGTCATTGACACAAACAAAATAAACAGGTCATTTTCAAGTGAGAATGTATACACATTGTTCATAGAACATGAAGTCAATAAGAAAACATAAAATTAATAGATTCCAAAATTATATCATATCATTCTGTAAACCACATACTGATAATATTTTAAGTTTCTTGGGCAAAAGATTTCCCTAAAAACCGTCATAACTCAGAGTCGAATGCATTTCTAAACACTGATCAACAAAACTAAACTTTATCATCTATTTTATCGTTTACAAGCGGAGTCATTTCCATGCGCGAATGTGGGGTTCGTGGGGTCCGCGGAGTCCCCGGTAGTTGGTTAGCAAGCATGTGTCTAACATACCCATAAAACGTGCATCCGACAAGTGTTACGGCACACCCGAATGCGTTCATAGGAGAAATCGGGTTTTTAAATATCATCCATGAAAATGCAACCGCAAATGCCACCTTTACAAACAACA
Organism: Mikania micrantha; assembly: GCA_009363875.1. Lineage (NCBI taxonomy): Eukaryota > Viridiplantae > Streptophyta > Magnoliopsida > Asterales > Asteraceae > Mikania > Mikania micrantha. Next base: position 25,082,696 of record CM018692.1, read on the forward strand.
AATTGTTTTTAGTTCCAACGGGTCAAATGGGTGAGATGAATGTTCCCCAAAGTGTAACTGAAATGCATAAAACCTTCTTAATTGTTCTATTTGATAAATGATTGATGTGATAACATAGTTTTTGTAATCATATCGAACACATTTATGTTTTAAAAATACTAAGAAAAAGGCATTGTGGGTCAATCCAACCCGTTTGACCCACAATACAAAACTATCAGATAAATACTCTACAAGTGATTTCATTTTGAAAGAAAATAGATGTAAAGTAGATGATGTATATACCTTAAGATTCCCCGCAACATTGAAAGTGACAGCAGTTGTCGAATGGATGACATAAAAAATGGAGAAGTTAAGGCAAAAAGCGGTTACTCCTGAGCCGATGATGATTATGAAGGACGACATAGGATTAGGGCTTGTCTGAATCCATTCCAAAACTCCTATTCCTTCTAGAAGAAGTGCTGGGACTGCTAATATCATAGTTGCAAATGGTGCCATGTAGTACACGGTGTTTATGCTGTCAAAATAAACCATGACCATTTCATTAGGGTTGCCAAATATTAAAAAGTTTCACTCCAAAGGCCAAAAGGATTAATACATCACCTTTAGAGAACATAATTTCAGCCAATTCTATTATAGCACCTACTTTTTAAAATAGTGTTTGTAATATAACTTTTTAAGCATGATATTATGTCATATGTTCTACATATATTGCCACTTATTATGCCACCATTTCAATTATATTAATAACTAATTTATCTTCATGATTATGTATTTTGCTTGATAATGCCAGTTTGTGTTTGTCTGTTTATTCATGAGCAAGAGTTTTCTAGAAGAGGTAAGGGTTGCATATATCCCACATTCCCATTCTCTCTAGACCCTAAAAGAGCCATGCTACGACTACGATTTACTATGTATGGTTGTTGTTACAAATTTTAAACAATTATGGGACTAGATTAACAGTGGTAATCAAGTAAGAGTCAACAATTACTCTCACACATATAAAGTCATACACTCACCCCTGACTTGTATATTTTAGTGAAATAAGCACTTTTTAATAAGCACAATGGTAGGTAAGTGCTTCTTTAAAGAGCATATAAGCAATCAGAAAAACCCTTAATATATGTTTGTTTTTCTCAAAAAAAACTCTATTACATCAAGAGGCATAGAAGAAATAGCTGCTGCGTAAGTAGGACTAATACATGGGGGGCCACGTCATACTGTGCATAATATATAAATATGTCTTTTCTTTATTATATCATGGAATGCCCCATTTGTGGTGCACGCATATCATGTATATATGTGTGGGCCCTTAAGGGGCAAAAGTAAAAGTGTACTAATTTTAACGTTATTTCAATTATTTTGTGAAAATAACGTTAAAATCATTGGGATGATCAACTTCAAACGATAATTTTGACCCGGGGACTCTTTCGGAGCAGCCTCTCTATCCCAATTGGGATAGGGGTAAGGTTTGTATCTATCCTTCCCCCCCCAGACCCTACCGAAAGTGGGAATATACTGGGTAAGGTTGTTGTTGTTGTTGGTTTTATTATATCATGGCATTATACAAACTATCATTCAATTACAAAGATTAGAACAAGCAAAAATATGGGTTTTTGAGGTAATTAAAGAAGAATGAAGGATACCTGTCAAACTTATAGCCATGAAGCAAAGACTCTGCAAGAATAGTTTTTGTTGATGTGGCAAGACAGCCAAATAAAGCAGCACAGAATCCAAACACATTAAAACTAAGTTCTGTTACAGAAGTAAGAAGAATTCCTCCAACGATTGGAACAAGAGAAGCCCATATTCTCCAATCAAAGTACTTTCTCCATACCATCCACTGCAAAATAACTGTTCTAAATGATTTAGCTTCAAACAGATGCTTGGAAGTAGCACATTTAGAATATAATATCTGTGTGTAATCATCATCTAACCTGTTGTTGCGGGGGTAAACGACTTGATAGTTTGCATGAATGAAACAGGGATGTAACGTAAGCTGACATTTCCCAAAACGATATTGATACAAAACACAAAAGACATAGGAAAGATTCTTCTCCATCGATCTTCAGGCTCAACGGATATAAGTGGTTTAACCTTTAGCACTTTGATCATCACATATGCCCCAATTGATGAGCATATAAAGTGCACACAAGATACCGTTAGAGGGAACTTAAAATCAAGTTTCTGAAAGAAAACAAACATCAAGGTTTACATGGGGAAAAAAGATTTAAAAAAACAAGCTATTATCAAGTTAAACCCTGTGCTGATTACTTTGAACCCAAATAACAAGAATCAGAATAAGAACTATGACTAGAACTGATTCTTGCAACTGCATTTCTCAATAATCAACAACAGCAACAACGATAGCATTGCTATTTGTAAGGTTTGGAGAGGGTGATATGTAGGCAAACTCACCTCTATTCCAAGGAAAATAGAGGCTGGTTACAGAAAGACCTCTGACTCATGAACAAAACCAACAAACAAAACAAACACAAACAGGCATAATCAAGCAAAATCAAATAAAATAAAGAAACATGAAGATAAAAAGCTACTATTGCAAGCAAAATGATATACTGATATGTGGCAACCGTTTCATGCAAAGTTCTATTACGAATCTATGTCCCTGCATCTACCTTATGTCCTAAAAATCCTGACCCTAATCCTATGTCTTGACGAACTTCTATTCTGGACAATATACTCAGAGAGGTGCAATTCTAGCAATTCCTGTCTAATCCGCTTAATTCTCAATAACAAATTTGACCTAAAAATGACAAGAATTATACACATTTGGTAAGAAGCTTTTACAGATACTATAGAGAGGTATCTTACATGAAGAAAATTTTCATCAAATCACACACACACACATATGGTTGATTCCTAAAATCAAAATTAGAATCCACCCTTTGTTCATATGAATCATTATAAATAGCTAAAAACTGAAATCAGGTTACGAACCATCACCAATTATGAATAAATACAAAAAATATTGCTTTCTTCGCACAATTGGAATCCACAAATAGTCGAAAAGGGATCACAAGATTGACGCACGTGAATGAAATACAAACTGTAGGTCTAAATCAATAAACGAACATAACATACAAATAGATCGAAGAAAAAGATATACCTGAAAAATCCATTTGTTCATGATGATGACGGCAACATTGAAACTCCACCACTGAAAGATGGCGAAGACGGATCGAAAGACGATCCATGAACACAATCTGGTTTCCTCCATTTGTAGATGCGAACAGACAACCCCAGATCGGGTTTACAATTGGGAAGCTCAGATCCAAATCAAAACAGCAAAAGAATCCCCAATTTCTTCAATTACATGAATTTCAGGAGGAGAGAATGAGCAAAAACAGTTAATTGGAGAAATGATGAGTCCTTTTTCAACATGATTATGGATTTGGATCTGTTGGTGTGTTATTTGGCCATTGGGTTTCTCCCCTTCACGGCATCACATCCCTACTACTTATATCACCTGTCCTGTGTATTCTACTCCTGCCTGCCAATAAAGGTTGGACTGTCTATGCCAGTATGACCGACCCGATCTCAATTTTTAGCTTATAATTTAAGTGTTTTTTGTTTTTTTTTTTTAATTTAAAAAATCACGCTTAGGTTAGCATTTTGTGACATTATGTTAGCTTAGCCTAAGGAATGTTAAACCTTTTTTTGATATAAAAATTTATAAAAATAAAATACATAGGAGGGGTAAAAAAATTTCTTCCTCGTATTCAACTATCTTTTTCATCAAGCACTCACAAATCAGAAAAGTTCTTACTTTTTTTATACATTAGGAATGCCGCAATTTGGGTAAAACTGTGAAACCGTTCAAATCAATTATTGGTTTAATTTTTTACGGATATTGTCGATTTTATAGCAGAGGTGTTACAAATACATTAATAAAAAGTAGGGCAGACAATTTTAGACACGAACCTGTTAACATGACACGACAGAAAATTAACAAGTTTCTTGTCTTTAATAGGCCAACGACACACTGAGACACTATATAAATAGTGTTAGAACACAGGTTAAAATATATTTTATAAATAATTAAATATATTATAATACTCAATCATGGGGATAGGAGGACTCGAGATGTACATTCAAATTATTAAATATCCCAGCCAACTTCTCAATTGAAATCTCATTTCTCGTTCTCACCTTTCTGGCTTCCACCCTAATTTCTCAGTCATCGTCATCACTCATCGCCGATCCTCCCTTCACCCCCGTTCCTACGTCTCGCCGCCGTCGACTCCTCCCGCTTCCGTCGTCACAACCATCCTCCTACCAAGTTTGCTTCGTTTGAACTAAATTGAAGAGATGAGGAGCAAGAGAAGACCCACTGGAATTGTTTTTAATGGATGTTCAATAGTGATTTTTATCATGATATGTCATGGGTTAATTTCAGATGATTTTTGTTTGAAATAGATTAAGGATTATTATGTCATAAATTATGTATTATTTAAGGCTTTAATTGGATTTTGGGAACTTTTTTGTTTTCACTAAATATGTTTTCCTTATCATGTAGACGTGTACCAAGACACGTCTTAACGTGTAACTTGTTTTTAAACATATACTTGTACGTACTTGAAAAAAATGACACGATTCATTATCATTTCATGTTCGTGTCAACCTTGTTTGTGTTCGTGCATGTTCGTGTCTTATCATGTCGTATCTGACTTGTTATACCAGTTCTATCAGAGGGACTAATGGAATCATCCAAAGCAACATTAATGTTGAGAAAAACCACAAGGAGATTAATGATGATCATGAAAGAAAAAAAACTGAGCTTGAAGTCGTGTGTGAAGGAATATATTGACTGTCAACGACAAAATTTGGAAATTGTGATGCAAAAGGTTATTAAACAACTATTTGTTAAAGATTGAGAAGATTAGACTACTTTCATTTCTTTTTAGTAATATAGTGGCAATTTATGTTTGTTATACTGTTATTAAGTTGAGACAATTATGTTACACTACACTATTTGACTATTAATGATATATTTGTTATTACTATTTTGGCTAATTATAACTACAAGTATTTAAATAATAGTAATTGATTTTATGTTATAAAATTTGCATTTGGGTTTTGATGTAAAAAAGATAATAATGGTTGCATTAAATAAGGTTCCAATTTTGTAACAAAAACTTAAAAAATCAATGCTAACTGGCACTGAAGAATATGTTTCTTCATACCAATTATAGTCTTTGTGGAAAGTCAGTATGTCACCAATTTGTCTTATATCGTTTAATTTAAATTGTTTGCAATTTTAAATGTAGGGACAAGTCCACAAACTTTCCATTCTATTAGAGAACTAGTAAAGTTACCCGTCGCACGTTGCGGCGGCGTCAAAACGTAGTCCTTCGAATTTATTATGTCGAATGAAAAACGTAATACATTTGACCCAACCTAGTTATCCCCTAAAAAAATTTTGTTGAAATGTAGACCAACAGAACCATATATAAAATAAGCATAAAAGCATACTACATTTGACCCGAATCATTTGTAAGGAAATTTTGTATCGAAAAGTAGATCAAGATGAATATACGAATTCTTACGTATAACTAAGCACATAACAAATTATTATTTTTAACTAAAGTATAAAGGGGTAAGCTGAAAATTTTAGAAACTCAAAAAAGTCAAAAAGATTACCCCGAAAACATAGGGTGAAGAATTAAGAAATGAAAGTTTTAAAAAGTTAAAAGGGAAAAAATTGTGAATGGTAAACAAAATAAATTAGGAAAGATTAGAGCAAGAACGAAAAAAGAGGTACAGTTGGGATTAGAACCCACACACTTTGCTTCAACTCAATGTAAGCTCACCAACTCCACAACACAAACATTATGGTATAGTTGCTGAAATATTTGTTATTTAAACAGTAAGTTATAAACTGAAAAGTCTCATCATTGGACACCGACATTGGTTTTTATTATATAGGTAATTCAACTCTACCTCGTTTGGTTCTTTTCATTATTGGCCAAATATTTCAAGATGTTCATTTATAAGAAGACACTAGTTCTTAATCCTCAACAATGTCATTATTTCAAGTAGGGGCGTGAATTTTCGACACGACCGAGATCACGACACGAACCTAACACAAATTTTTTGGGTTAGGGTTTTGGCTAAACATACTCGGATCCATTTCAGGTCGAACCCGCCAATCCGTTTATATTCGGGTTGGTTGGTCTGACCTGATTGTCGGGTCGGGTTGGTGTAAAATTTTTCAGGTTCAGGTTGGGTTAAACACACAACCTGACAACCCAATCCATTCATCACTCCTAATTTCAAGTACTATATTATTATCTATAACAAAATGAATTTATGAATAGTTCTACGTTTTAAGTGGGCCACGTGGTTCTTCAAAATTATATATCTCTTAAGTGGCCAATGTGAAGCAACTTTTTTTTTTGGTTCTTTTTTTTTGTTTTTCACTTTTTCATAATCATATTTTTTTTGCGTCTTTACATAATATTTTTTTACGTTCATGAAATGAGTATAACTTAACTCACACACGGGTAGTTTTATTTTAATTTTAGCTTCTTTTTTTCTTTTTTTCTCAACCTGTAATAAATTTGTTTTATAATTGTAAATGTTTATGTGTTAATTATTTTTTTAGTTTTTGTTCTATTTTAGTTTTTGTTCTATTTTAGTTTTTTTTACTTTACTTCTTGATTCATAACATGGTTGTTTTATAGTCATGACTTTTTATCAGCTAATATTTTTTTGAGTTCGTTCACCAATGAAAATGAGGAAGTTAAATTTGCGCTGCAACGCGCTAGAATCGTCGTCTAGTTACATACTAAAGTAATATCAACATCAATTTTGTTTCGATTCCATACTTTTCTACAGATTGTATGATTTACTAGAGATTACTTTATTTTCAGGTACTTAAAGGTTCATATTAATCATCATGTCTCTTCTAATTAGGGCTGGCAAAATAGATACATGTTAAGACACGATTACACATGTTTAACAAAAAAAATTTACTATTTGATTTTATATTTTTTTTAAAAATAATAAAAATTAAGAGGCAAAACTTTATTATTTTTCTTTTTTACTACATAAAATATACGATTGTCATGTTTAAATCACCAAACCAAGTGTTAAACAAGTCGCTTTCATGTTATATATTTGCATTAATCGCGTCGTCTAAAACCTGTTAAACCAGTTAATACCCGTTTTGTCAGCCTTACTTTTAAAGACTCTTTTACTATAACTCAAAAGACACCTTTATTTCTTGCTCCAATTTTGAGAAAATTTTATCTTTGTAACAGACAACTCTACACAAATATAAACAACTTTTATAAGTGTCTTAATTAAGTTACTGAGACTTTTTTTGTTTCAATTAGGTCATTCAATTAACTCTACACAAATATAAACAACTTTTATAAGTGTCTTAATTAAGTTACTGAGACTTTTTTTGTTTCAATTAGGTCATTCAACTTAGTATGAATATTCGAATCCTATATAAATAACTTGAGTAGAAGGTTACTGTTAATTTTCAACATACTTAGCTTATTTAATATGTTAAGTGATGCTATAATCATTTTATAAAGCAAATAATAAATTAAAAATTATATAAATTATTTAAAATCATCCACATTTACGCATGATATTTGAAAAAAATTAAGTTTTTCAAACAATGTGTGTCAATATGTAACGATTGCTTTATTTTATAAAATGATTATATCACCACTTAACATATTAAACAAGTTATATATGTAGAAAATTAGCAATAACATGTTATTCAAGTTTTTATATAGAATTAGAACATCCATACTAAGGCTATGTCTTGTGATACGTGACCCAGGCGTGATGCCCCTGGGTCACGCCCTGGTCGCGCCCCACCCTCATAACACAGGGGCGTGAGGGTGGCGTGATGGGCAAGGTGGTGACCCTCCTCACGGGGTAATGACCGTTTGGGGGGAAAATGAAAAAAAAAAAATACTCAAACGGTAATGTTATCGTTGAAAAGAAAAAAAAAATTTAATTTAACCCTATACAAAACTCATTCAACCCATTCAAAACTCTTCCAAAACACTTTCAAAAGTTCTTAAAAAATATTTCAAATCTTCAAAAACTTCTATACTACCATGGATCCAAACAACCCATACTTTAACCCGTTTGTGAATTGTCACCGACCTCAACTCGATCCAAACAATCCAAACCTGAACCAATTTCCAACCTTCTCAAATTGGTACCCACAACAACCTTTTTTCAACCAAAACTCACCCGCCGGTGACAACGTTTCTGAGAATCAACCGGATCCTGATGTTGATATGGTTCCGGAAACACAACCCGACGCCCAACCGACTTCATCGCGTCGTAGGCACCGATGAAAAGAAGTGCCTGAAAAAACAACCAAACCGACCATTACTTGATTGTCAGAATCTGAGGAGGTGGCACTAGCCCGTGCCTACACTGACGTTTCCGAAGAACCGATCGTTAATAACAACCAAACGAGCTCAGATTTTTGGAGACGCGTGAGACACCAGTTTTTTTCGGCAATGGGTCGTCGTTCCTACCGGACGGACGACATGATTTCCGGAAAATGGTGCGACTTACAGCGTAAAGTCGCGGAATTTAATGGCATATGGGTTCAACATCACAACAACCGTCAAAATGATGAGAACGACAAATCGGTCATGACCGAGGCGTTGATGACCTACGCATGAGAAAACGGGCCATTTGCTCATATCGCGCCGTGGCAAGTTATGCGGAAATCAACCAAATGGCATCCGTCCCGAAGTTACAAACTTCGAAACGGACGAAGACGTCATCGTTCGGAAAGTACATGACCACTCAATCCGACTCAACCGGTCGATGTTTCGTTAACTTAAACGAGTCGGATGAGGAAGTCGAAATGGACATGCTCCCACCAACTTCTCCCCAACGTCCGCCTGGTCGAAACAACAAGGGTAAACGACCACAAGCATCGTCTTCAACCGATTACAAAGACACGTTGGATACCATCTCCGATTCGTTGCAAAAATTTGTCGACATACAGGAGCAAAAACAATACAACAATGATATGAAATTGTTGTGGACTCCAGCTGATCACTTAACCGGTCGCGCTCGTGAAATAGCCGAAAAGACGAAGGATCGGGTTATGAAGAAGTATAATATGGATTAATTTTTTTTATGTATTTTTTTATTATGTAATTTTTTTTATTATGTAATTTTTTTTGTTTTATTTTGTAATTTTATATTTTTTTAATTATATTATGTCTTTTTTAAATTTCATTTTTAATTAAAAATTAAAATTCAAATAATAAAATATTAAAAAAGTTGGTGATGATGTGGAGTGATAGGGAAGTGATGGATAACATAGGAAAAGATGATGTGAAGTAATAAAAGGTGATGGTGTTGGTTGATTATGTGGCGTCTACGTGGAGTGATGAGGGCGATTTGCATAACACATAGCCTAAGTTGAATGACATAACTAAGACAAAAAAATTTCCAGTTACTTAATTAAGACAGTTGAAAAAGTTGGTTGTATTTGTTTAGAGTTATTTATGTTCGTAATTATAATATCCTTTCAACTTCTTGTTCACAACTTTTTACTATAAGAATCAAGATATATAACAATAATTTGTTCCAACTTATTTTACTTTTCAACAGTGTTATATCCAATGTTGTAGAAATCGCTAGTCGGTCGATGGGGTAGAGACTAGGGATTAATAGGGATTATTTGGGATTAATCGGCCAACTAATCGGCCTAATCGGTTAGTCGGCCTTAAGAAACTAACGATTAATCGATCTAATCGGGAATTTTTACAACCATGGTTAATTATATCCCCCTAATTTTAATGTTAGGAATACTAAAATTCTCTTTCATGACTCATGAGTTTGGTGATAAACCACCACTTTGGTTTTGTTATTGTATTCCATAGTGCCGATATAAATAAATTATATATATAATCTTGAACGTACGTATGTTTACAAAGTTAAATATAAAAAAGTTAAATTTACTCGTACAACACAATATATTATATTATTATAATAATAACTATTTTTCACATTTTTAAACCAATATTATCACTTATCATTTTCTTATTATTTCTTTCATTGTCTTTCCTATTAATTATGTATATCATCTCTCTTATTAATAATTATAATGTTAATGATATTATTTTCCTTTTGATATTAAAAATGATTTTTTAATACATTAAAATTCAAAATTTTTATTAAAAAACAATTTAAGAAAAGTTTCTAGAATATAAAAACTTTCTATTATTTTTAAACACAAAATTCTTAAAAAATAATTTCTTTGAAACCAAAAGTCAAAAAATGATAGAAAAATTACACTTTTGGTCTAAATTATGTTTCATAATATTTTCAAATTAGGTTATTTAACTTTAATAGTTACAAAAATAGCACATAACCTTCTTGATTTTGCAATAGATAGTTTTTGATAAAAAAAAAAGTAAAATTTTTAAGGTAAATTCGTTTAAAATTTCAGTTGTTACAAATAAAAAAGGTTCGGTACGTACCAATTCTTTAGTTACTAAAGTTTTTAATTATTGTTTTATTACATAAAATACTAACTAATACTTATTTATTCATTTTTTATTAAAATAGCATTTTGTAATTTCTAATTTTTTATTAATATATTAAATATGTGTAATACACGGGATAAAAGTCTAATATTTTAGTAAATCAAAGTTTTTAAAAACATATGTCATGTTTATATAGCAACTTACCTTTGGTTTTTCATCTTTCTTCTATTAAATACATTTTACATTAAATACTAATATTAAATATATTTATATACACTTTTGAAATTAAAAAAATTAATAATTAAAAAACACTTTTTCTATAACCAAATTATTATAAAGTATAAAATTTTTAAAAATAGTTTTTTTTAAAAACGAAATGTTTCACCAAACAAACTTTGAAACAAATTAGTGTTTTAAGAAATAATATTATTATTTTAGTATTTAAACTTTAAAGTATTAAATTTTACGAAATTTTAATAATAATTTATATTAAAAAAATTCTCTTATATTATCTAAACTAGATTATTACCCCGTGTATTACACGGATTTAATATAAAATATTAAATAATTAGTAATAAAAATTTAAAAATTATACAATATTTTGTTATAAATTAATTAAATTACATATTAAAGAGTATTTTTACTTATAAAATAATAATTAAAATTTTCAATAACTAATGAAACAATACGCGACATACTTGTTTTGTAATAGTAAAGATTATTAAACTAATTGGTATTAAAAATTAATTAATTTTCTATCAAAACATAATTGTTACAAATCAAGAAGATAATGTACAATTTGTGTAATTATTAAAATTTGATTACTTAATTTGAAATATCATTAAATATAAATAACTATAGTTTAATTTTTCCTAACATTTTAACAACTTTTGTTTTAAAATAATTAATTTTTAAGCATTTCTTTTTAAGAAACATCATTTGTTTATAAAAATTCTATTATTTGAAAAATATTGTTTATAGTTTGTTTTATTTTTTTTAAATTTATTAAACTTTTATTTTCTAAAAATACTAAGTCAAAATATTTTTCTTACTTTAAAAAAAATATTTAGAAAATTTCATATTTTATAAACTTTTTTAAGTGTGACTTTTAATAAAAACATTTGATTTTTAATGTATTTAAAACTATTTTCTTGCATGAAAAAAGACAAATAATATTATTACTCATTAATATTATAAGTATTTAATAGGAGATAGTGTGATTCATTAATATGATAGATAATTTAATAAATTGATAGAAAAATGACAAGTGGCAACATAAGCATGAGAATTTGACAAGTGTCAAAAATTATTTTTGTTTATTAAAATAGAAAGATTTTAACTTGTGACTACCTATTATATTTTTCTTATTAAATATGAACCTATAGTTATAATATAAAACACGCTATATTCATTATAGCATATTTAATACAATTAAATTAGAATGCTGATAATCTTGCAATAAAACCATTAGATGTCCATTCATTATTCACATGCCTGTTACTCATTTCCTAGTAAATTAAAGCATGAAGGATGAAAAATTGAAAACTTTACATTGCACACATATTAACATGTACCAAGCCAACTGTCTCTCTAATAAAAATTTGATAGAGTATTTGATGTTGGGTTAAAGTAAAGGAAAGACAGTCCAGAAATCTCAAGCTTAATCATCATTTATGATCTTTCTTGGAAGTTATGTTCAACCTATTCTTACTGCTTAATCGGGTATTGAGATGACCCAATAATTTATCATGATAAATTCCTACGATCATAGAAGAAATTGATACATGAATATAAAAGCCTCCATATGCTCATATTTTCATTTTTAAGAAACATAGCCATCAATCACAGTTAACTAAAAATCCTCAAAGCAATGTTCAATAAATTTTCCAATAATTAACAATTATCTAAATATTTTCACTCATATTATACCTTAAAATTGTTAAAAGATTAGACATATGTTTAATTCCTTCAAGCTCCTTGGAGTGCAATTGTCAAATCTACAAATACAATTTATGTTACTCTAATTTTGTAAATTAGTTTTTTTTTTCACTTTTAACATTTAACATTTAACATTCTAATTACATAAAATTTAAATTAAACAAATGTTTTAACGTTACATGTACAAATCACAAGTGTGCATCTCCTTTCACAAATATGATTTAATGAAAACCTAAGAATATGCACTTTAGTATTAATATGTAAAGCATTTGGCCATGTAAACATTTGCTCATCCACTTAACATTTTTTTTATTCCTAGATATGGTAATCAAATTCAATTAAAATTATAAATTTTTTTGGATAATTATAATATATTAAAACTTACCAAAAAACCAAGACACATTTTCTATTCATAAAAATCGCTAGAGGTGCGCAAACCGGTAATCGTTTTGAAATAACCAACCAACTAGCTGGTCAAAGTTTGGTTAATGGTTTTAGTGTTTTACCAATAATCGGTTTTTTCAAGCTCTATAATAACTGAAACTGTTTAACCAACAAATAACCAATTTTTTTACTTATGTGGATCGGTTTAGTCTCTTGAAATCTCAAAATGATACCAGTTAGGCAAACCAGCTTTTTTGTGCCTCCCTAAAAATTGCTATTCATAAGATTTATCAAGTAACAAAAATACAAAACGTGTTTTATTTTTTTCACTTAACAGCAATGTATAAATAACTTATGTATCTAATTAACCTTTAATAGTAAATGCTATATGATACGAATAATATGTTTTGAATATAAGGATATAAGTTATGTATATATACAATCATATAAAATCATTCTTACGTATATAAGATTACTAGGTAAAAACCTGTGTATTACATAAGTTAAATAAATAAATTTTAAAATTGTTTATTTTAAAGAACATATTACATATATTTCAAAGCTTTTTATAAAAAATTAAATAATATGACTTACGATTTAATCGTATTATTTAATAGGAGAGAAAGAAAAAAATTCAAAATCTAACAAAAGATGGTTTACAAACAATTAATAAGAGAGATGAGCGGGAAAACTAATTTTTAGGTGCTCTATAATACTGACACGTGTCCAATCAAAACTTTCATTTATTATATAATATAGACAATAGAATATAGAATATAGTATAGATGTACGTATATATTTATTTATTTATTTATTATTATTTTTAAACCAAGCATTTGGTATCATTTTTTAAATGGAAGATTTACTATATTTTATGGGAAAATTACCAAAAACATCATTGTAGACCATCTTTTTATCAAAATAATCAATCAAATTCCGACGTCTAAGACGCCCCTTTAGACTTCCTTTTTGTGTACTTATTTTAAACATACTGGCCCACATGTCGCGCGGCTTTGTCGGGGTGTCTAAGACCCCTTTTCTACTGGCGTCTTAGACGCCCTTTTAGACGCCATTTTTATACTTTTTGTAAACATACGGGCTCACATATCGGCGGCTTTGTCGGGGTCTAAATGAGTGTCTAAGACCCCTTTTCTACTGGCGTCTTAGACGCTGTTTTAGACGCCCACAAAAAGTACAGAAAAATGGCGTCTAAATTGGCGTCTAAAACAGTGTCTAAGACGCCGGTAGGAAAGATGTCTTAGACACCCGACAAAACCACGTGGGCCCGTATGTTTACAAAAAGTACAGAAAAAATGGGTCTAAAGAGGTGTCTTAGACGATGGAATTTGATTGATTATTTTGGTAAAAAGGTGGTCAACAATGATTAGTTTGGTAATTTTCCCATATTTTATTATTCATGCTTTTATAAGCAATCCAATGACATTACCCATTTTTCGGGCATAATTCCCGGTAAGTATTCAATCAGAGCGCCTTTTTTCTCTTACGGCATTTATCAAGAATAAATTAACTTAGCAACTTCCCTTTTCTTTTTTCTTTTTTTTTTAACAGCTTTAACCAATTTATTTATACTCCATTAAATGTTTTTATTAACACATGTAAGTTTTTTTTATAACCATAGAAACCCAGTTTTATAGTAAACTGTTGGGTTTTCCTAGAGCCGTCTCAATTCTTTTGGTGGCCCAAAACAAAGATCAAAATTGGGGCCTCTTTTAGTTATAAATAAAAGCTCTTTTCAAGTTTTTGACACACAAAAAAATTATCATGAAGCAGAAAACTGCAAAAAATATAAATCACAAATAAAATGTGTATATTAATTATTAGAAAATCACTAAAATTATTAAAATAGACTATTTGTTTAGTTACAACTTATTTTAAGTTAAAATAAATTGAAGTTCTTTAAAAGATTTCATTTAGACTTAAACCGATTTTGCTTAAAACTCATCGTGATCTACACTCATCCTGACCCGAACCTACTATGAAATGTTAGTTGTTACCAACCCTGACTCAGACCGTCTATTTTGCCAAGCTTATTAATTACAAATATAAAAACAAGTAGAAATTTTACTACAATCAGAATTTATTAAAACTAAAAAGTCGATTTACCTTAAAATTTTGGGGCCCCTTGATTTTGGAGGCTCTAAGATAGGACCTTTTTTTTTTTAATATTGTAAGCCGGCCTTGGGTTTCCTCTAATGCCTAGCTAACTGTGAGAAACATCTAAAGTGCAACCGCAAAAACGAGTCGATGGCCTCCAAGAAAAATCGTCTTAAGTAGGACAACCTAGACGTCTCAAGTTCAAGTTTTTAGACCAATTAAAGTTTTTTTCTCGCACCTCATTCCTATTAAATATTTGTAAGTCACCATTAATTATATTTTTATTTTTTCTATCTCTTCTGAAAATATACTAATAATTTTATTTAATTTCATAAATAATATGATTACACAATTAGTCTTATTTTTTAATTTTTTGAAAAACGTTTTTTAAAAAATATATAATATGTCATCTAAAATAAATAAATTTAAAATTTATATATTTAACATCTGTAATTCACAACTTTTTAACCAAATGGTTTATAAAAACAAACAGTTTTCGTGAAGTTCACAACTTAATTATTTTTTTAAATTGTGTTACTAGTCGGTGGCTTTATTTCATGTTTGTAGTTATGTTTCTAGTAACTTATAAAGGAACAAAAATTGGATCGAAAGAGGAAGGTTCACCTCATACGCGAAAAAGAATATGGGTAACTTGGAACGCACAACGAAAAATTTGTTGCGACAGATTCAACACCACCTCCGGTTAACCATACACCAGGCCCACCTATACGCTCGTATAGGTGTTATACGGTCGTATGGTACTGTTGTGCCAGAAAAGTTGTCAGAAGAATGTCTGGTTGACTTTTTATACGGTCGTATCGGCCTTATACGAGTGTATAGATTATTTTTTTCAATTTTAATATTATTCTTTTAAACGTTTTTACCATGATTATATATATTACGCCTATTTTTGCAAATTTAATTAATTGTACGTTTCCTTGCATATTTTGTTAATGTAATTATGCTATTAATTGTACGTTTTCAATTTTATAATTGTTTAATTATATAAATTATTAAGTAACCATAAAAATAAATATACAACCATGTCAAAACCACATAAATGACAAATAACTAAACAATAAATATTTAAGTAATACACAATCACATAATACATAGAAATGCACATATGTTTACACATAACAAAAGTTATACATCAACAAAGACTAAAAAGTTTACGGAAGAATCTTCGCCAAAATTCGCCGACATCTTGATAACTTAATGAAGTAATACAGGGTAAATTTGATCCGTTTGATTCGTTTGTAAAACTATATGATCGATCAACATATATATATATATATATATATATATATATATATATATATATAATTTTGTAACACGTAAATAGATGAATCTTATATCACGTCGCATAATTGCAACACGTTTATCGAGGAATATTTAGCCGTGTCAAGACCAAGATTCTCTATAATCTGAGTTTTCATATGCCCGTATAAGTGTTATACGGCCGTATACGGTTGAATTATACGCCCGTATGGGCCTTATACGGCCGTATAGAACTACATCAACACTGACAAGTCAGCCCTAGCAGCTTTTGTCGTGTTGACTGACCTTATACGGCCATATAAGGTCTATAGGGGCGTATAAAAGACAACCAGCTAGTGTACCGAAAATGGGGTGGTGGATGTTTAGTAGGGCCCACATTATAGTCTATCGCCTAAAAGTTTGACGTTATTACTTTCTTTTGCCGTTTGGAAAAAAGTTTTTTATCCCAATTAATATAAAATAAAAATACGTTAATTAATTTCTTTTCCCGACGACATGTGTATGTCGTCGCAGAAAATTAAATTAATTTTTTTTTAATTTTTTATATTACTAAACTAGAAAAAAGGTATATTTGGTTTATATTGACAACTGCCGTCGAGAGAAGTTTATTTTAAACTATATTGTATTTTAAACAAAGAAAACCTCTTCCCAACCCACCGTCCCCCAACCCCACTATTGAGCCACCACCGTCCACCGCTGTCACCATCACCTACCGTTGAGGCACCACCGTCCACCGCTGTCACCATCACCTCAACCACTGCAATCTCGAACCCACGGTCGAAGGGCGGCGACTGCGACGAACGACTAGGGTTCGCTTTCCTCCGATCGAACCCCCTGCAATCTCGAACGAACGACTAGGGTTCGCTTTCCTCCGATCGAACCCCTGCAATCTCGAACGAACGACTAGGGTTCGCTTTCCTCCATTCGAACCCCTGCAATCTCGAACGAACGAACTAGGGTTCGTCGCCCCTTTCCTCCGATCGAACGACTAGGGTTTGCTTCTGTGGAGGAGGAGACCGGTGGAGGGCGACGACGGTGGATATCGGTGGGGGGCGGTGGAGATCGGTGGAGGGCGGCGGCGGTGAAGCCCATGTCTGTGTTCGTCGATTGGGAAGAAAGAAAGAAAGGGATGGGAACTTGGGATGAGGTTTGAAGATGATGGTCCACCTCTTTTCTAAGAAGAGGTTTCGCAGACATTTTTTAATGAAATGTCTGCGAGAAAACAAACACCCTACATCTTTCCTTGGTCTGCAGGACGTAGACAAAAGAGGTCTCGCAGACGTTTTTTTAAAAAACAAACACCCCCATAGTAAATGAATCATTTTATTTTACAAAATAACATAATTATAAAAAGAATACATTATATATATGTTAATTGTATTACAAACATGCAAATTATATAAAAACTTGAAAAAACACGTTAATTTTCATGTCATTCGACGAGTCGTCTTTCTTTGATTTTATACATAATAAACATTAGGACTACATTTCTAAATTTTCACCTAGCTAAAACCCTCAAACACTCTTTCTCGTCAATATGTTCATCCGATGATTATGGTGGTGTTCAGGTATATAGAAAATAATGCGGTAAACATAGAAAATCTTTTAAAAAATCTGACGTCATAATTGATGTAAAATAGATGATCATGTTGTGCATAGTCAAATAGTGGCGTACCCACTGTATGAAGTGGGAGGGCAGCCGTCCTCCTTGAATTTTTTTCAGTAGTATATATATACTAAAACCCTGACTGACCATCTTAATATTTTGCAATCGCCCCCCATAAATTTGCATAATTGGACTTGTGATGATAATTCAAGTGATAATTATACTAGTTTTTGGAGAAAAAGTTACTTAAAAAAGTCTCCATATATATTGTTTTGGATAAATTTTAAAGAATAAAATTCATTAGATAACAATTGGGCCAGAAAATTTCAACTCGTAACTAAGATAAATGCGCAGATAATTATAGAATTTTGGGTGAAATGATTAACATTATAACATAGAATGCATATGTTGAAATGGGTAACACCCTCACACAATACAAGTCAAGATGAATAACGTAAAAATTATGTAAATATAATGGATTCAAACGAATAAGAATGATCAATAATATATTTGATAAGAAAATCATTATAAATTATTCAATTAAAATATTTGTTTAGTTACAATTCATTTTAACTTTAACAAAATTGATATTTTTAAAATGACTTATTTAAACCCAAACTGATTTTGCTTAAAACTCATCCTAACCTGCACTCATTCCGGCCTGTACATGTTTGGTCTGTTACCTAACTCAACCCAACCAACCTATTTTGCAAGACATAAAAACAACTTTAGATGTATATGTGAATTTAGTTTGATTGTTTTTTTAACATGACCCGACCTGATTTAACGTAAATTGATCTAAACAAAAGAGGAAAAAAAATTTATTACATAACGATCTTCAAACATCATAAAAAAATTTTCGCCCCCCATGAAAATTTTTTTTTTGGGTCCGTCACTGTAGTCAATTCAAAAATCTCATGGCTTGAGCCTCGCTCGAAAAAAGCTCAGGCTCGGCTCGATTTTTATTATACGTGCATACATACATACTAAATTACACACACACACACTAACACACGTATACATTATATTACATATATACATATATAATCTAAGTATTAGGATCAAATACAAATTGGTAGTTTTGTAAAAAGTGTAAAAAACAAAGTGCTAATATAAATAACAAAGTGTTATTATTAACAAGGAACTGTTAAATGTTATATTAGCACTTTGTTATTTATAATAACACTTTGTTTTTTACATTTTTTTACAAAATTAGCACTTTGTACATTAAGGGAGGGATATTCTAAAAATGCTTAAAACCTTAAAAAGTATAGGAAGACACAAAAAGTTGACACGTGGATAAGAAGCAAAAGGGCAAACATGTCAAAACAAAAAATGAACCTATACATGTTCATAAACTTTTTATACGTTAATATTTTTAAAAAAATTACACCATAAAATCAAGCATTTTTTTAACTTTCTAATAAGTATAATATTAATGTATTTTTTTCAGAATTAAAATAGCGTCTTAAACTGGGTTAAGCAAATTGTATGTTTTATGACGTTTTTTCGAATATTATTCAAACTGAACTTTTATGGTGTTTTTTAGACGCATCTATACGTTTTTTGGTTTTCAAATTTTATGTTGTTTTTTGAGATATATTATGGTGTTAATATTTTATGGTGTTTATGGTGTTCGGGTATTAATGAAACTAAAACATGACATTTTTATGGTGATTTTAAAAAAACTAAAAACACCATAAACACTTAAAATTTGTACATGGTGTTTTTTAACTTAGTTTTATGGTGTTTTTTGAAGATATTTTATTGTGTTTATGGTGTTCACGTTTTATGGTGTTTTTTCAAGATATTTTATTGTGTTTATGGTGTTAATATTTTATGGTGTTCATGGTGTTCAAATGTTTTTGAAACTAAGCTGGCATTTTATGGGGTTTTTAAACACTATAAACACTTAACTTTTTAAATGGTGTTTCTGAACTAAACAACTTCATATATGAACACTAAAAACACCATAAAAATGTTCAGTTTTATGAACTTTCGAAAAAACAATATGACATGCTTAGTTTCATGAATCTATGAAAAAACACCATAAAACATCAGGTTCATAATACGTTAAAAAACTCCATAAAAACACCAAGTTTATCAAACACATGAAAAAAACACCATAAAAACACCCAATTTCATACAACGCTTATTTGTTCGTTTTTTTTATATATCAATATTATACTCATTGTAAAGATAAAAAATTCTCGATTTTATAGTGTAGTTTTTAAAAAAAATAATAATATGTAAAAAAGTTATTGTAGTTTGAAAAAAATGGGGAAAGTTGTTAAAAGTCAACAATTGATGCAATACCTATTACACTCTCCCAGACATTTTATTTCCTTTTCAAATATGTCATGTGATATGTCATGTTTAGAGCCATCCATTTCAAAAATTAGTAGCTAAGACTTCTTCCTACACTTTTTAAGGTTTTAACCCTTTGTAGCCAAACCACATGCTATATATATATATAGGGAAGTGTTCAAATAATAACTCACTCTTAAAGCAATAACCCAGATAACTTTGCCAAGATGAAGCCAAATCTTGAATTTTTTTAAACATCATTGTAACACAATTAGAACACTATGTTCTTTTATAAGTTTGTGAAAATTCATCACCGTTTAAGAGATATCATCGTTGTAAGTTTTTTATTTACAGCACTATAACTGTTTTAGGCCCAAAACTTACAACGATGATATCTCTTAAACGGTGATGAATTTTCGCAAACTCATAAAAGAACATAGTGTTCTAATTGTGTTACAATGACGTTCAAAAAAAATTCAAGATTTGGCTTCATCTTGGCAAAGTTATCTGGGTTATTGCTTTAATAGTGAGTTATTATTTGAGCACAATCCTATATATATATATATATATATATATATATATATATATATATATATATATATATATAGGGTAGGGTTATTTTGAAAACTCATTCTCAATGAGAAAACCATGTAAAAATCATGTAAAAAAACGTTTTTTTTTATTTTTTTACAGGTTTGTAACATTATTTGGCACATTTTTATAAAAAAATAAAAAAACGCTGAGAAAATATTTTTAAAAAAAAATATTTTATAAACCCACGTAAAACATACGTAACATCTGGAAACAGTGTTACGTATGTTTTACGTGGGTTTATAAAATATTTTTTTTAAAAATATTTTCTCGACGCTGTTTTTATTTTTTTTATAAAAATGTGCCAAATAATGTTACAAAACCTGTAAAAAAAATTCAAAAAAAACGTTTTTTACATGATTTTTAATAGAAATTCCTAATTAATTGTTTTAGTCTCTAAACTCTTGGATTCCCTTTCTTAACCCAAACCGAAAACAATATGGTTCTAATTGAACCCCGATTCAATTGAAATTGATTTCCAAAGCATAGGGTTATCATAGTATAGACTCAGACGAGTTCAATGATGGTTCTAATTGTATAATTAATCACCATCTCCCTGTATTACTTGGCATAATCGAGTTCGAACCCTAGCTTCGAATCCCCAATCCAATTTCAATAAATTCATTAATTTAAAGACACTAATCCATAGGGCTTTCGTTGGAAAAGAAATTTCGAAGCTATCTGGATTGATTAATTTGAACATCACGTTTGTTTGAACCAAAACCCCCAAACTGATTTACCCAATGAACCCTAGAATTCGAACTCGATCAATTCGTTATTGTATAACACAATTATCATAAGGATCATGTTATAAAAGAGATTCCGAAACATTCTGTATAAGTTAATTTGATTATATAATCCATTCAAATAGGAAACCCCAATTCGTTTTTATTTCAAAACACTAGAACTTGAAATCCTAGAAATCGTTATTGTTTCATAAAATCAACATGGGTTTATCCTTAATCGCAACCTTCTGAAACTAAAGACACTGATTAATTGGATTTTCAACATCGTTTGCTTCGAGAACCCCAAAACGACTTTAGCACGAACCCTAATTGTTTGAACTTGTATAATTCGAGAATGTAACTTCGAGTTAACATGGGGCTATGTTTATTTGGTCACTTTAGGTTGTAAAGGAATAACTTTTTACCTGAGTTGATGTTCAATTGATACAGATCGACTATATGGTTGTTCCTCGACCGGTTCTTGTTTGCTTTCTTCGATTTAATGTTTCTGAGTTGAAATTGTTGTGTGGAGAATGCTCTAACAGTGCCGATTAAGAGTTCTTAGACTTCAATTGTGCGAATTGAAATCGAATTATATGAATTCTAGAGTTAATGGCTACGGTTTCAAGCGTTTGTGTCCGTTTTTTGATTAATTTCAATGATTGCTTGTTCTAGTAACGCACCAGGTTGTTTATGATCATTATTGTGATGATTATTAAGGTTTAATTCGGTTACAACCTTATGAAATCATGAAATTTCAGTTTCAATTGAAGGAAATCCGAATTTTGACTCTTAAAAGTCAAAATTCAAAGGTTTGGCATAATTACAAAATTGATCCTTATAGTTTAATTGTCTTGCAACCAATTTTTGTTTAATTCTAACCCTTTAACTTTGGTTTTTTTTTTTCGATTTTGTACACTTTCCATTAATTTCTGGTTAACGGGTTTAACCCAGAATGCCGGATTGTCACATCATCCCCTTGTCGAAGGAATTTTCGTCCCAAAAATTGTAAAATGTTAGAAGTAGTTAGGAAACTACTTGTGAGTTTCAATTTGTACGTGCTAGTGCGATGTCTGATCATTCTGTGTGCTTGTGTGTACTCATACACAAAACCCAATGTTTGCAACATCACACCTAACTGTGATCGTTCCAGGTAACTGTTTGCGTGTACACTAGTTAGTACACCTAACTGTGACTGTTTGTATTTGATCATACTGAGCTATATGACCTTACACATAGTGAATGTTCACAACTGTTTGTACTATATGACCTTACACATAGCAAATGTTTAAAACTAATCATATCCGTACTACCATACCATGTAACATATGAATGTAGCACATAAAATGTAATGTAGCACGATGTTTGTAACAAAATCAATTGTATAAAATGTTTGTACTTACCGTTTGAAATCTGAAATGTTGATGTGTGAAACATCACGTCATCCCCTTGTTGAAGGAAATTTCGTCCCGAAATTTAACGTGCCTTCTCAGTGTTTGCAGTTGCTGTTTTGAACAGATGAGGATACTTCTTCATCATTTGATCTTCCCGTTCCCATGTGAATTCAGGTCCACGTCTTGAATTCCACCGGACTTTGACTATCGGAATCTTGCTTTGTTTGAGTTGTTTGACCTCTCGGTCCATGATTTCAGCTGGTTCTTCAATGAACCGTAATTGTTCGTCTACTTGTATTTCCTCCAGTGGTAGAATCAATGTCTCATCAGAAAGACATTTCTTTAAATTCGAAACGTGAAAGACATCATGAACTCCACTGAGTTCACCCGGTAATTTAAGTTGATACGCAACCGGACCAATCCTTTTCAGGATCTCAAAAGGTCCTACGTAGCGTGGGCTAAGCTTCCCGCGCTTGCCGAATCGTATCACACTTTTCCAAGGTGATACTTTTAGAAGAACTCGGTCTCCTTCTTGAAATTCCAACTGTTTACGACGTTTATCAGCGTAACTCTTTTGTCGATCCCGGGCCGTTGCCATACGGTTCCGGATTTGAACTATCTTCCCTGTCGTTTCGTGTACTAGTTTAGGACCTGTAATCTGACTGTCACCAATTTCAGCCCAGCAAACTGGTGAACGACATTTACGACCATACAATGCTTCAAATGGTGCCGCTTGAATACTTGTGTGATAAATGTTGTTGTAAGAGAATTCCACTAACGGTAAGTGATTTTCCCAGCTATCACCAAAATCAATGACACAAGCTCGTAACATGTCTTCGAGCGTCTGAATCGTACATTCACTCTGGCCGTCAGTTTGTGGATGATAAGCAGTACTCATGTCTAAACGAGTTCCCAAGGATTTATGGAGAGATTTCCAAAAGTTTGAAGTGAATCGGGATCCCGATCTGATATGATAGAGATTGGCACGCCATGTCGCGCTACCACTTCCTTGATGTAAATGCGAGTCAACTTCTCCATTTTGTCAGTTTCCTTAATTGCCAAGAATGTGCAGATTTCGTTAATCGATCAACAATTACCCATATCGTATCACATCCACTTGGTGTACGGGGTAACTTAGTAATGAAATCCATCGAAATCTGTTCCCATTTCCACATAGGTATTTCTGGTTGTTGCAGTAAACCAGATGGTTTCTGATATTCAACTTTGACTTTCGAACAAGTCAAACATTTGCTAATGTACTTAGCAATGTCGGCTTTCATATGAGGCCACCAATACAGTGCCTTTAAGTCATGATACATCTTGTCTGACCCCGGATGGACTGAATATCCAGACTTGTGCGCTTCATCCATCACGAGTTCCCTTAAACCACCGTGTAAGGGTATCCAAAGTCGGTTAATGAAACTACGAGTTCCATCAGGCATGACATCCAATTGTTTTTCCATTCTTGGTAAGGATTCCTGTTCCAAGTTATCCTTTTCTAAAGCTTCAAGCTGAGCACTGCGTACCTTGTCAGGTAAGTCAGTATGTATCGTCATCATAAGTGCACGAACCCGTCTTGTTGATTTTGTGTCTTTTCTGCTTAAAGCATCAGCTACCACATTAGCTTTTCCCGGATGGTACTTGATCGCGCATTCGTAGTCATTCAACAACTCAACCCACCGTCGCTGTCTCATATTAAGCTCCTTCTGATCAAAGATATGTTGCAAACTCTTATGATCAGTGTAAATGGTACACTTAGTTCCATATAAATAATGCCTCCAAATCTTCAAGGCAAATACCACTCCACATAGCTTGTTTTAAGTTGTTAAAGTTTCCTAAAAAGGAAAGTTTCTAAATCTAGCATGAATATCATCGGAAACCATCTAACTCATCATGTAATAATCATATCAAGTCATATTAAACTATTTATCAAGTTCAAAACATATCTAGCATCCCTAGATCGACATTTCCCATAATAAAGTTACTAAAAATAGTAACTATAACAAATACCATTCAAATGATCATTCTAGGCATCCTTAATCCATTTTTATACCATATATCATCATATAATACCATTTAGCATCATTTAAACATGTCAATCTAGACCTAATCATCATCTAGCAAAAGTGGGTTTTCAAAAGTTACTAAAAATAGTAACTTGGTCTAAAATGACCACAAATAAATTTTAAATCAAATCTCTTAGAATTCTAACATCATATTATCATCCAAATGACCAATCTATACACATGCATGTTCACAATCTCATCAATATCACCAAGTTGTAATCTAAAAGTTTCTAAAAATAGTAAGTCCATCAAAAATCCATATTTTAACTATTTCAACAATACCAAATCATGTAGTGCATCACCAATAACATCAATATTCATCAAAATCCCATCTAACAACCTTAGATCATGCATGCATGTAGGTTTTTCACCTATTATAGCCCAAATCATGCATTTTACACACACACACACACATTATCATAGATCATCATGAAACATCACCAAACCATCTTAGATCATCAATAACAGTTGAAATTACATTAAACCCAGATTCAAACATCGACAATTTCGTGCATATGTTGGTGTGGTGCTTGCATGTGGGTTTCAAGGCTTGCATGTGGGTTTCTAATTGTTGAAAGTGTGTGTAAGCTTGTAGAAACTACCTCACAAGCTCTAGATCGCCAAGAGGATGTTGTAGCAGCCCTAGAAGCTCCTGGACAGCAGGTTCTTCAGCAACAAAAAGGTGGTGATGATGGATGGTGTCTTAGAGATCTTCCTTCAAGGTCCCTAAGCTTCAAACTCATCTTCAATGGCTTCTAGAGAGGAGTTACAGGGTGTTCTGGAGGTGATAAGGCCGGAATATGGCGTGCAAGATCGAAGAAAATGATGAGGGTAGAGTAGGATATGATCTGTCTTGGTTTTATAAAGATTTTGGCGACTGGGTGTCGTCGCGTACCGTCGTGGCCTTCATAAGATTCTCGACGTACCACGATGGAATTCGGGAATTCAAACTCCCCACCCATCCTTCGCGACCACCATGGGCTTCTCTGAGGTCCGTCGCGTATCGCGACGAGTCCACAAAGAGGCCAATAGGCCCAATTTCAATGGTTTAATCCGTTCTTCTCCGTTTTCATGCTTACGGACTATCGTTCGGCCTCGTTTAAACTTCTAAGTTCAATGTTTGAGCGTTTCGTGAGGTTTCTAGTGTTTCGTTACACGATGTGATAAACATTCACCAACATTCGTGTTTTCTTAGACACGTGTGTGTGTTGTGATAATTCACCGAATTATCATGTTTGTGTCGGTGTTCGTACTGTAATGCCATGTGTCGCACTAAATTAGACTAATTCTAGTGCCACGTGTACAAATATTAATTAAATAAACATTTAATTAAACAAGAAGCTGACCTGGAATTTACGGGGTGTCACAGTTTTCATGATCTTATAGTGGTTTAAAAAATTTGGATTACCCCTTTGGTTGTTATCCGATTTGTTCATATTATTCTTGTTTTTGTTATTGGTTGTTATCTGATTTGTTTATATGATCCCCACTTTGTTGTTTGTTGTCAATTTTGTTTTGGTTGATTTTTTTAAAATTAAATTTGGGTTGAAATCTTCCATACATTTACGCATTTACAGTAATGTAAAAATATACATAACATGGCTCAATATGTTGAATTTTACCATACAGTGGCATAACAAGGATATATAAGTATGTATATGTCTCATTTAGATTGCTTTATTACTTGTTTATAATTTATCAAAGATCACCAAATTTGTGTTTTCTTCTGTGAGTTTGTTAATTTATCATTATGTTTATTAGTGATCCATTTGTATTATTTATCATTATAGACAACTAATGAATCAATGTTTCTTATTATATTTTTTTTCAAAAGTCTTGATGTCTTTCTTGTATTTTTTTTGTATTTGTTTTAATAGACAATAATGCATTATCTGTTTCAAAGAATGAAGTCATGAATTATGTAAATGTATCCATGAACCGTTTATGTGGTCGTGGTGATGGGTTGTATTGTTTTGTTAAGAAGGTTAAAGGAAATCAACAGGTATATCTTTAAAGACCACCCTGCTATGTCATATGGGAAGAGATTGGCTAATGTGATAGAGGAATTGGTTGGTCATTTGAGCAATTCTGCTGATAACAAGGGTTGTGAGACAAAACGTTCAATGGCTAGAGAGAAAGAAGTTGAGAAGTATAAGAAGACCCAAGATCATGTCATTCTTACTGTCACACCCCCAAATTCCCACTCGTGGTGTCAGTCCACGTGGGTGTGACGTGGCCAGAATCACAGCTCATGGTCATATAGAACAACTCTATATGCGTTGCAAATACAATGTTTGACATACACTTAGCAAAATAGTTCGCAGCGAAAATTCATATATCATTGCAGCGAAAATAAATAAGTTTGATACATGCAGCGGAAACATAATTGTTTAGACAGCGGAATCTAAATTGTCAGACACAACCATTATTAATACATCACTTAAATAAATTGTTTTTCAAAAGACAGAATTATGAATGCACGCGGGATCCTATGCTCAAATCCCCTAGGTGCATTCCTGTTCCATGTGCCTGTCAGTTACCTGAGAATACAAGTTTAAAAAAAAAGTGTCAACACAATGGTTGGTGAGTTCACAGGTTTTGATATATACGTATAGTAGGTAAAATATGTGTCATGCTGTTTATCATAATGTTAGTACCGAGCCCTAGGCTCCAAGTGTCAGTGCGTCACTACCGAACTAGACTTGTTTGTCCTTGCCTCCGATGTGTCTCGTATACACAGCAAGTTAGGTCAGAGTTTCACGGGTTATGACATCCAGTCAATATTGTGCCCCGTGGGGTCAGTCACACTCAAACGGATCCATCCAAATCTACCACGTTGTTCGTACATTAACGGTAAGACTTTGTGAGGACTTGTTACGAGTTCAACACTTAATGTTTGTCTAATAAACCAGCATACACAGTAAAATGTTTGTACAGTAATAGATGTTTGACTCGATGCAACTAGTCTTCTCCCCCTATTTAAAACGTTTGAAAAGAGTAAAGGGGGGCCGTAAACTCACCTTAGTGATTGTGAACAAATGTAAGCGTAAGCTCCCGCGTCACTGTGTAGTCGGTCACCGGCTACCTATAGCCTATACCATACGTGAGTTTGTGTATGTGACTCTGTTCGTGTTCGTGTTAGTGCTCGTGTTTGTGCCCAACAACCCTCGGTTGTTCATGTTTGTCCGTGTCGGTCCACAATGACCGTATTTGCTCATGTTGGTCCACATTGACCGTGTCTGACCGTGTTTGACCGAAGTTAACCGTGTCAAGTCAACGACCCGTTGGTGAATCGTGTGTCGGTTGTGAATCGTGTAGCATTCGTGTAAGTGCTCGTCGTGTGCAAAACGCGTAAGGTCGCGTCTATGGACAACTTACTATTTATAGTAAGTTTCCATTTATGGCAAGTTTCACAAAGCATAACGATTTTAAAGTTCTGGCATGCTCGTTAGTCCTACGTGATCATGTTAACACATAGCACATCATGGTTCGTGGGTTTCGACAAGCACAAGATGAAAACGATGGTGTTCAAGCCTCTAGGTGGTCACCAAACTTCAATCTCACCAAACTTGAGCTTCAAATGTCCTTCAATGGCTGCCAATGGGGGTTTCCAGGAGCTCCAGAGCGATTGTGGCCGAGAAATGGCGTGCAAGGTAGTTTGAAATGATTATGAGTAGGATATGATGAAATTTGTCTTGGTTAAATAAAGATTTTGTCGCCAGGACGGCGTCGCGTACCGCGGAGGAGCTCCTAGATGCTCTCAGCGTACCGCGATTGATTTCGGGATTTCTAATTTTCCCGAAACTCGTCGCGTACTGCGATAGGGCCTCTTATGGGCCATCGCGTACCGCGATGAGCCCCTGAAGAGCCCAATAGGCCTAGTTTCATGGGCTTGATCCGTTCGCCGTCATTTTCACGTTTTCGAACTATCGTTTGGCCTTGTTTGAACTTCCAAGTTCAATGTTCAAGTGTTTCGTTGTTTCAAGTGTTGTGTTACACGATGTGTTAAACGTTCACCAACTTTCGTGTGTTTTGACACGTGTGTGCGTTTTCTCGATAATTTCTCGAATTATCTGGTTGTGTGTCAGTGTTCGTACTGTCGTACGCCGTGTCGCACTAAATTAAACTAATTCTAGTGCCATGTGTATAAGTAGCATTTAAATAAACATTTAAATAACTAGTAAGCTGACCTGGAATTTGCGGTGTATCACATCATCCCCTTGTTAGAAAGAATTTCGTCCGAAATTCAGCTTGCGGTGCCAGTGTTTGTCTGTTCCGCGAACAGGTGTGGGTATTTTTGTTTCTTCTGGTCTTCTCGCTCCCATGTGAATTCCGGTCCACGTCGCGAATTCCATCGTACCTTCACAATCGGTATCTTGCTGAGCTTGAGCTTTTTGATTTCCCGGTCCATAATTTCCACCGGTTCCTCAACGAAGTTCAGTTGTTCATCGATCTGTATTTCCTCAAGAGGAATGACTAGTGTTTCATCAGATAAACACTTCTTGAGGTTCGAGATGTGAAATACGTTGTGCATGCTGCTCAGCTTGTTGGGCAGATTTAGCTCGTAGGCCACAGTGCCTATTCGTTTGGTGATCTCGAAAGGTCCAATATAGCGAGGGTTCAGCTTTCCTCGTTTGCCAAACCGAATGACTCCCTTCCAGGGTGAGACCTTGAGCAACACTCTGTCTCCCACCTGGAATTCTAACGGTTTGCGGCGTTTGTCAACGCAACTTTTCTGTCTGTCCCGAGCTGCTACCATTCGTTTGTGTATCTGCACGATTTTCTCAGTCGTCTCGTGCACAAGCTCTGGGCCAGTCAGTTGGCTTTCACCAACTTCCGCCCAGCAAATGGGTAATCAACACTTACGTTCGTAAAGTGCCTCGAATGGTGCAGCTTGTATGCTCGTGTGGCAGCTGTTATTGTACGAGAACTCAACCAGCGGCAAATGAGTCTCTAAGCTAGTGCCAAAATCAATAACACATGCGCGAAGCATGTCTTCCAGTGTTTGTATAATTCGCTCGCTCTGCCCATCGCTCTACGTGTGGTAAGCGGTACTCATATCCAATCTCGTGCCCAATGCCTTATGCAAGGACTTCCAGAAATGCGACGTGAATCGACTGTCGCGGTCAGAGATGATTGAGATCGGCACGCCATGTTGAGTGACCACTTCCTTAAGATAAATCCGAGTCAATTTATCTAGTTTGTCGGTCTCCTTGATGGGTAGAAAGTGTGCAGACTTTGTTAGTCGGTCCACGATAACCCAGATGGTATCGCAACCACTTGCCGTCTTTGGCAATTTGGTTATTAAGTCCATGGAAATTTTCTCCCATTTCCACATCGGTATCTCAGGCTGTTGAAGTAATCCTGATGGCTTTTGGTAGTCAACCTTGACTTTTGAGCACGTTAAACACTTACTTATGTATGTGGCTATCTCAGCTTTCATGTTTGGCCACCAATAAGTTGTCTTCAAATCGTGATACATCTTGTCAGAGCCCGGATGTTCAGAGTACCGGCTCTTGTGTGCTTCATCCATCACCACATTCCTCAATCCTCCGTGATGGGGAATCCAAATCCGATCCATGAAGTAGTATGCTCTGTCGGTCTTCACCTCCATATGGTTTTCCATGCAACACATGGATTCCTGAGGGAGGTTTTCGACCTTCAGAGCCTCTTGTTGAGCGTTCCGGATCTGCTGTGGCAACTCAGAATGGATGGTAAGTTGTAGAGCACGTACGCGTTTAGTTGTCTCTTTCCGGCTCAACGCGTCGGCCACTACGTTCGCTTTACCCGGATGGTATTTGATAGCACAATCATAATCGCCAATAAGTTCGACCCATCTTCGTTGTCTCATGTTCAACTCTTTCTAGTCGAAGATGTGTTGTAGGCTCTTATGATATGTAAAGATTGTACATTTGGTGCCGTATAGGTAGTGTCGCCAGATCTTTAAGGCAAACACTACGGCTCCTAAATCAAGGTCATGAGTTGTGTAGTTCTTCTTGTGCACTTTCAATTGTCAAGATGCGTATGCTATGACCTTCTCGCGTTGCATCAGCACGCAACCGAGTCCTTGTTTCGAGGCGTCGCAGTACACCACGAAATCATCGCATCCTTCTGGCAAAGATAGGATTGGTGCAGTGCTTAGTTTCTGTTTTAACAAGTTGAAAGTAGCTTCATGTTTGTCTCCCCAATCAAACTTCTTATCTTTGTGTGTCAGGGAAGTCAACGATTGTGCGATCTTCGAAAATCCCCCGATGAATCTTCTGTAGTACCCAGCCAGTCCTAGGAATTGTCGCACCTCGGTTGGAGTTTTTGGTGCTTCCCAGTTCTTGATGGCTTCAATGTTGCTGGGTCGACATGTATTCCCTTCTCGTTAACCACATGTCCAAGAAATTGGACTTCGCGAATCCAAAAATCACATTTTGAAAACTTCG
Source organism: Mikania micrantha (assembly GCA_009363875.1). Taxonomy (NCBI): domain Eukaryota; kingdom Viridiplantae; phylum Streptophyta; class Magnoliopsida; order Asterales; family Asteraceae; genus Mikania; species Mikania micrantha. The sequence goes on from CM018692.1 coordinate 25,114,039, forward strand.
CGTACAGTTGTTCGTTCTTCAGCAATTCCAAGACTAGCCTTAGATGTTCAGCATGTTCCTCCTGATTCTTAGAGTAAATCAGGATGTCGTCAATGAACACTATTAAGAATTTGTCGAGATAAGGCTTGCACACCCTATTCATGAGATCCATGAATACAGCTGGTGCGTTGGTCAGTCCAAAGGGCATAACCAGAAATTCATAGTGTCCGTATCGGGTTCTAAAGGCAGTCTTAGGAATATCATCTTCTTGTATCCTCAATTGATGGTAACCCGATCTTAAATCGATTTTCGAATAGTAGTTTGACCCTTGTAGTTGATCAAACAAATCGTCTATTCGTGGTAATGGGTATCGATTCTTGATTGTCACTTTGTTCAGCTCTCTGTAGTCGATACACATACGGAATGATCCGTCTTTCTTCTTCACGAATAAGACCGGTGCTCCCCAAGGTGAGAAGCTCGGTCTGATAAATCCCTTGTCTAACATTTCCTGCAACTGGTTAGACAGTTCTTGCATTTCGGTCGGTGCTAGTCGGTATGGAGCTTTAGCAATCGGTGCTGCTCCTGGGGTGAGGTCTATCTGGAACTCGACCTGTCGTTTCGGAGGTAATCCAGGTAGATCCTCGGGAAACACTTCAGGGAAATCTACGACTACAGCAATGTCCTCGATCTCCCTCTCCTGCTTCGGTTGTTCTGTGATAAGGGCTAGTATTGTAGTGTATCCCTTTTGTATGTACTTGTTCTCCTTCATGCGTGACATGATGTTCAGGGGTATTCCCCGTCGCCCTCCTTGGATCGAGATCTTTTCTCCGCTTGGTAATGTAACTCGCACGATCTTTTCGTTGCATACAATCTCGGCTTGGTTTGCGGATAACCAGTCCATTCCAACGACCACATCGAAGCTCCCGAGAGTCACCAGCATTAAGTCGATTTCGAGTTCGTGATCCGCCAAAACCATGAAGCATCCTCGAAAGACGTGTTGTGTTTCGATTAGTTTGTCGTCGGCTAACTTTACGGTATACTTATAGTCTAGCGGTGTTGGGGTAATATCTAGTAATTTGCAAAACTCACTAGATATAAAACTCCTATTGGCACCAGTATCAAATTATATGCTAGCGTAGGCATTATTTAAAAGAAACGTACCGGTTACAATATTCGGGTCATCCTTGGCTTCCCCCGAGCCAATCACAAATGCCCGACCCTTGGCTGCACCACCTCCAGCCTTTTTCAATTGCAGGCACTCTCTCTGCATATGCCCTGGTTTACCACATTCGTAACACCCCTTGAGGGTATTCTCGTTGTGGTTGGGGTTGTTGTTGTTGTCGCTAGGAAACTTGGATCTGCAGTCTTTGGCCATGTCTTCCTCATTTCAAACAACGGTATCTCTCACATTGTTCGAAGTGGTGGTATGAGCATCGGTTACACAGAGGGTACTTTCCCTGATATACACCCTTCCCCTTGTCATCAGGTTGAGTGGCAGTAAAGGCTCTTGCCGGTGCAGATCTTTGTTGTTGTTGATGAGACGGGTGAGACTGGTGGTGGCTGGGCTCCCACTTTCGCTTGTGGCTCTCCTGAGGCTTCATATGCTCGTCTCGTTTGGACAATTTTCCCTGAGCCAGCGCTTGATCTGTCAGTTTGTGAGCAAGTCGGATCAACGGTTGGATGGTGGTGAGGTCAGATGCTGTCACCATGCTTTGAATCTGTTTGGGCAGCCCACTGATGAACTGCTCGATCTTTTTGTACTCCGGCGTCACCATAGCCGGGCATAACTTGCAGAGCTCATGAAATAGAGTATAGTATTGCTCGATTTCTGATCCAACCATTTTCAGCACCCAGAATTCAGCCTCCAGCTTTCTGATCTCGTCGCGAGGACAGTATTCCTCCTGCAGCAGTCTGGTGAAAGCAGTCCATGTCATTGAGTTGGCTCCGTCCAAACCCAGTGTTTGAACATGAGTGTTCCACCAAGTGAGGGCTGGTCCCTCCAGTGTACCGGTTGCAAATTTAACCCGGTTTTCCTCAGCACATTCGCACATGGCGAATACAGATTCAACCTTCTCAATCCAACGAAGCATTCCGATGGCTCCTTCAGTTCCCTTAAAGGTATGAGGGTGGCAGTTCAGAAAGGATTTGAATGAGCATCCTTTGCTGTTGCTGCCGTGCGACCCAATTTTTCAGAAATCAATGTCACATGTTAGTATCGTGTTAGCTACACTATGTAAGTCATGTTAGGCAAGTGTTAGTACCATCGTTTGTCCCACTGGTTTCACTGTGCTAGCGGCTCACTTCGTACTCAGCAAGTGCCTTGTTGACTTGACGGTCAACCATCATCTTAATGACAGCCGCATCCATTGTTTGCTTGGGGTGTCGCGCATATGTTCCTCTTCCAGCCATAGATGGTTACTATATGGAAGGGATAGAATGTTAGTCAGCATAAGTTAGAGTGTTAGCCAGATGTCATGTCAGTGGTCATGTTAGATGTTATGTTAGCAAACAATCATAGTCAGGATATGCGATAAATAAAACAAAACATCATTCTCATTAATAGAAGATTTTGAAGTACAATACTTTTCAAATGATAATAATACTAGAAGTTCATACGAGCACATCCTCGTTTAGGCAATATAGAAAGGAAATACAAAATAAAATAAACTATCTAATTCGGGTCTATAGTAGCTTGTGAGACATCACTCTCGGCTGCCTCGTCGTCCTCGTCCTCCTCAGGAACCTCTTCAGGATCCTCATCGAAGTCACCTTCCTCAAGGTCCTTCGCCTCGAACTGCGGTCCATCCTCTGGAGGTGGCTCGACAATAAACTGCTCCGCCCATGCGTTAAGCATGGCGTCGCTGGCCTGAATCATCGCGTGATTCTCCTCCGTAGCGACCTCAGTCGCAGTTATGCGCCCATCATGGTCCTGCATGATCACAACAATCTGCCCGTGCTGGCTCGTCAACTGCGCCATCTAAGCGCGCAGTGTCTCTACCTGCTCTTGCAGGCTATCATTCCGCCTCTCAAGGCATTGGCTCTTCTCACGAAGAACTCGGACCTCGTCCGATAACTCGTGATTCCTCCTAGCCTCTCGTCGTGTGTAGGCAACGTGGGCTGCGAATGACCGCTCCATCTACACTCCAAGAGGTGGTAGTCGATGGCCAGTGGATGTATCCCCGGGATATCGTGGTGCAGGTACTATCTCCCCCTCGATCCACTCCCGTATGGTCATGGGGTACCATCCCCAAAACCGATATTGCATAGCCCGTCGGGCTCGTCGGTCCATCTCCTCGTCCACCTGTGCTACAATGTCATGAACTCTCTGACGGCTCTCCTCCGTCAGCTCCTCGTTAGCCGGCGCTTTCCCGGGTTCCTCCTAGCGTCATCGTTGTTGTCAGCCATCCTGTAATTCTCAAATCGATAAGTAACAATTTAACTGTAATAATAACATCATCAGTGTGCAAGTTCTAAGTGTAGTGTCTATAGTTGAGCAATGGCTATAGTCTAAATTTACTACATGCAAACCTAGTTCTCTATAACCAAGGCTCTGATACTAGTCTGCCACACCCCCAAATTCCCACTCGTAGTGTCAGTCCACGTGGGTGTGACGTGCCCAAAATCACAGCTCATGGTCATATAGAACAACTCTATATGCGTTGCAAATACAATGTTTGACATACACTTAGCAAAATAGTTTGCAGCAGAAATTCATATATCATTGCAGCGAAAATAAATAAGTTTGATACATGCAGCGGAAACATAATTGTTTAGACAGCGGAATCTAAATTGTCAGACACAACCATTATTAATACATCACTTAAATAAATTGTTTTTCAAAAGACAGAATTATGAATGCACGCGGGATCCTATGCTCAAATCCCCTAGGTGCATTCCTGTTCCATGTGCCTGTCTACCTGAGAATACAAGTTTAAAAAAAAAGTGTCAACACAATGGTGGGTGAGTTCACATGTTTTGATATATACGTATAGTAGGTAAAACATGTGTCATGCTGTTTATCATAATGTTAGTACCGAGCCCTAGGCTCCAAGTGTCAGTGCGTCACTACTGAACTAGACTTGTTTGTCCTTGCCTCCGCTATGTCTCGTATACACAGCAAGTTTGGTCAGAGTTTCACGGGTTATGACATCCAGTCAATATTGTGCCCCGTGGGGTCAGTCACACCCAAACGGATCCATTCAAACCTGCCACGTTGTTCGTACATTAACGGTAATACTTTGTGAGGACTTGTTACGAGTTCAACACTTAATGTGTGTCTAATAAACCAGCATACACAGTAAAATGTTTGTGCATTAATAGATGTTTGACTCGATGCAACTAGTATTCTCCCCCTATTTAAATCGTTTGAAAAGAGTAAAGAGGGGCCGTAAACTCACCTTAGTGATAGTGAACAAATGTAAGCGTAAGCTCCCGCGTCACTGTGTAGTCGGTCACCGGCTACCTATAGCGTATACCATACGTGAGTTTGTGTATGTGACCGTGTTCGTGTTAGTGCTCGTGTTTGTGCCCAACAACCCTCGGTTGTTCATGTTTGTCCGTGTCGGTCCACAATGACCAGGTTTGCTCATGTTGGTCCACATTGACCGTGTCTGATCGTGTTTGACCGAAGTTGACCGTGTCAAGTCAACGACCCGTTGGTGAATCGTGTGTCGGTTGTCAATCGTGTAGCATTTGTAAAAGTGCTCGTCGTGTGCAAAACGCGTAAGGTCGCGTCTATGGACAACTTACTATTTATAGTAAGTTTCCATTTATGGCAAATTTCACAAAGCATAACGATTTTAAAGTTCTAGCATGCTCTTTAGTCCTACGTGATCATGTTAACACATAGCACATCATCATACGAAAACACATAAGTCACTTATATCATGTTGGCACATAAAAGTTTATTAAAATGGAAAGTTTCCATTTATAGCATGATTATTATCGGAAACCATCTAACTTAGCATACAATCATCATGTTACAACATATTAATCCACTTAGCATGCTCAAATCACACAAAACATTCATAAGTTAACATTTCTAAAATAAAGTTATAGTAACTTTGCAAATTTTGCATACAGATGACCACTCTAAACATTTCTAAATCGTTTTTATACCACAAACCATCATAATAAGTCATTTAACATCGTTTAAACATACTACCATAGCCCAAATCATCACCTATCATTATTTTGACCCGAAAAGTTACTAAATATAGTAACTATGTCAAAAATGACCATAACCACATCAAAATCACATTCCTAAGTTTCTAATCATCATAATTTCATTCAATCATTTAGATCATCACCAATAGTATCTATAATCATATAACAATATTCAAGATCATCTAAAATGTCTTAGATCTTACTTGCATGGCATTATTTCAACACTTTGTGTACAAATCATGGGTTTTATTAACATCCAATATCATAGATCATCAAAATATGTCACTAAATCACTTTAGATCATTAAGAAACATATTAAAACCAACAAACCCAGATTCAATATCAAGAAAATTTGTGCATGCATAGCACTTGTGCTTGCATGTGCGTTTCGAAGCTTGCATGTGTGCTTGTGAGTGTTTTTAGGCTACAAGGGATGACATACTACCTTTCAAAGCTTCAAGGAACACTGAGATGATGAATAACAACCTTCTTGACCTCCTGGTTCGTGGGTTTCGACAAGCACAAGAAGAAAACGATGGTGTTCAAGCCTCTAGGTGGTCACCAAACTTCAATCTCACTAAACTTGAGCTTCAAATGTCCTTCAATGGCTGCCAATGGGGGTTTCCTGGAGCTCTAGAGCGATTATGGCCGAGAGATGGCGTGCAAGGTAGTTTGAAATGATTATGAGTAGGATAGGATGAGATTTGTCTTGGTTAAATAAAGATTTTGTCGCCTGGGCGGCGTCGCGTACCGCGGAGGAGCTCCTAGATACTCTCACCATACCGTGATGGATTTAGGGATTCAAATTTTCCCGAAACTCGTCGCGTACAGCGATAGGGCCTCTTATGGGCCATCGCGTACCGCAATGGGCCCTTGAAGAGCCCAATAGGCCTAGTTTCATGGGCTTGATCTGTTCTTCGTCGTTTTCACGTTTTCGAACTATCGTTTGGCCTTGTTTGAACTTCCAAGTTCAATGTTCAAGTGTTTCGTGAGGTTTCGAGTGTTGTGTTACATGATGTGTTAAACGTTCACCAACGTTCGTGTGTTTTGACACGTGTGTGCGTTTTCTCGATAATTCCTCGAATTATCTGGTTGTGTGTCAGTGTTCGTACTGTTGTGCCCCGTGTCGCACTAAATTAAACTAATTCTAGTGCCACGTGTACAAATAGCATTTAAATAAACATTTAAATACTTAGTAAGCTGACCTGGAATTTGCGAGGTATCACACTTACAATGAGATACCTTGTCATTACCCTTTCAACTGCAAAGAAAAGGACAAAGTTGGTTAGTTTTCCATATGGTATAGCTAATAATATGTATTGGTTTGTAATGGTAGACATCATACTAGTGATCGGTTTGGTTTTAGTTTTTTGGTTACAATGTTGTAAGGACGAAATATCATGAACTCTAATGCATGTGTTATGTTTTATTGTTTATTTTTTTTCCTAACTTGTTATCAACCTTTTACTACAGTGGTGTAAAGATGAATTATTGTTAACCTGTAACCTATTTTCATTTCCATCAAATGTTATTAGTCGTGACTTTTTTAAATCCACCCATTAGTATTTGGTGATTTATATACTATATTTCTCTCATACATGAAGTTTTCTTTTGTTATAATTTTTAACATAGTGGTGTAAGGGTTATAACAAGTCTAACCAATGATTTTTTATCCAATTATTAAATTTGTACTTTTTGTGCAATTTTTTATTTACTAATGAGTGTTATTTTTTTTATTTTTATTCTTTTATACTAAGTGTTCGGACCCTGACATTTGTAATTTGCAACTAGAGTTGGTATTTAAAGAATAAATATTGAATGTCATTAATACTTTATTATTATATTTTTTTAAACAAATTAATATCCCTACAATTAAGCCCAAAAAAACCATGCATAGTAATTGTTATATTATAGTTGTCCCCATAATAAAAATACAAAACATACTACGTTTAAAACAAGTTGTTATTAACCGTACAAATTCCAAAAACTTCCAGTCTATCCACACTTTGAAACACTTGAATGTTTACAGTTATATTGGTGTAAATTTTTTGGCGTTGATGTGTAGGCCATGGCAGACTATTTACACAACATTAATAAGATTCAAAACTTTTACATTCTAACCAAAGTAAAAAAAAACTATTACAAATACAAACACCCTCTTCCTATACCCTAATGTTTCACATCTCTCACAATTTTACCGACTCATTATCCAAATTTCTATCAGGCCCTTACTTGGCTATAGCGTCTCCTCAAATTTCAACTCTCGTCTGCTACTTCCTGTAACAAAATCTGTAACTTGTTGCAACCAAAATGAACTTAAAAAGAGACAATAATAAAGGATTACACTACTTAAAGAAAAATTTAGAAAAAAATCTACAACACTTTTGACAACATCTTAACACCATCTTACAACACTGTAACATTAGCAAAAAAAAACCCATTTCTAGCACTTTTTTACAACAGCTCAACACCAAAATTCAGTACTATCTCCCGGTAACAAAATTTGTAACTTTTTTGCAATCAAAATGTACCTATAAAGAGACAACAATAAAGGATTACACTACTTATAAAAAACCTTAGCAAAAAAACAACAACCAACAACACTTTTAAACACCAATTTATAACACTGTAACATTAGCAAAAAAAACACCATTTTAGCACTTTTTTACAATTGTTCAACACCAAGTATAATCCTTTAAAACCCCTGCTTACACCGATGTAATTGACAATTTCTACATTTAGAGGTAACTTTTTTTGGGTTTTGTGCGTAGTGTCTCACAACACTTCTCTCTACAAAAGCAAATTAACCTTTAAAACCCCTGCTTACAATGATGTAGACAATACTTATGTATTTAGACATATACTTACAATTGTATTGGATGGATTTAATAAATTGATTTGTGTTGAAAAATATACTTACATTGATGTAATTTCTTAGTTTTACTTTTGTCCATTATACCATGAGATATTCATCTATATGAAAGAAGACTAACTTTTAACATTTACGACATCTAGTTGTTCATATGTTTTAATAATGTCATCCTCTTCAACATGTTCACCTTGTATAAGTGGAAAAGTTTAGTTGATTTTTTTTATTATATAATAGTTTGTATAATATTTTTATATGACAAATAATATACCTGGTCTAATATCAGCTTTGTTTTTAGCCCATTCTTGAGTTAGACCTAAGCAATAAGATGACATATGGTTCGGCAAGAAAGCATTTTCTTGTTCTATAGCTTTACATGTAACATGAAAACATATGGTATTTTGAAATTATATTTATGAAGCTTTTTGTATACTTGTCCTCATAATGCTTGACTATACTCATATGTTTTGGAAACAAACTAACCTTTAACACAGTGAGCTTCTCGAAAAATATAATCTACAAATAAACGATAGTTATTTCCTAAACTATCATTTACTATATCAAACATGTAAATGTGCAACATAATACTTCTTTTGTTGGAACCAAACTAACCTTTAACACATAGTTACACCGATGTTTGTATTAATTTATGCAATTATGGGTAAATTCTTTTTGGTTTTGTAAGCAGTCTCACATTACACTTCTCTCTATTAAAGCAAACTAACCTTTAAAACATATACTTAGGATGACATATACAATACTTCTGTATTTATACATATACTTACATCGATGTAATTGTCAAATGTTACATTTATGGGCATTTATTTTCAGTTTTGCATGTGGTGCCACAAAAGTATTTACACATATACTTACAATGATGCATATAATACAAAAGTATTTAGACATATACCTACACTTATATAATTGAAAATTTTTGTATATACAGGTACTTTTTTTGGTTATGTATGCAGTGCCACACAAAACTCTCTGTATAGAAGCAAACTAACCTTTAAAACAAATTCTTACAATGATGTATGCACTAATTTTGTATTTAGACATGTACTTAAACTATTGTAATTGACCATTTACTTGGGTACTTCCGCCCATAAAATATGATGCTCTATGTACATAAAATTTTATCAAAACAACAATAATTAGCCTTATTAAACTGACTGACAATACAATTTTACAATGATGTAAATAATCAGATTTACTAAAATGGAATACCATCGGTTCTTATAATGGTATATTGTACTCATAGCTTTTTTGGAACAAACTAACCTATAACACAATGTAACAACCGGTTTTTAATAAAGAAATGTATTGTGAATAATCGTTAATTAAACGATTGTGGTTGTTGTGATTTGAAAATATGTAAGAATTACGTCATTAATGGCAAGAGCACATTTGGTCGTGCTTGAAATCCACAAGGATTTAGTAACTTTTGTTATTGGGGATTGATAGTATGTGAAAAATGATGAACGTGGGCGAAAACCGTGCGCAAAACGGAGTTCGTATGCTCCCGGAATCGCGAAACGAAGTTAAAAATCAAAATGATGACGCTGGTGACGTGGGGCGGTACGCCTGGCGGGACGCACCCAGTTGGGGCGATGCGCCCCACGACCTATGTCGGTTAAAATTGTTTTTAACGATCAGAACGCATCGAAAACGTAAATTTCTTTCTATTTTCGACTTCCTTTCACTTCCAGACGACCATAATCGTTTTTGAACAGCCAAACTCCATTTCAAAGCCCCTTAATCATCCAGATCGCGCATAGGAACGTGTTTTCAAGTCCCGATCGTTGTTTTAACCGTAGAAATCCGTCAGATCAGGTAACGGTTTGTTTTATCCTACTAGTTTAATATTGTGTGGATTAAATCTAGTTTTGATTGTAATAATATGATTATGGGTATTGATTATGGCCTAGTTGATAACTAGGGATTGTTAGAAACGAAGAACTTGAGATTTTGACGGTGAAATCTTCGTTTTGAAGCCGGGATAATGTCCGGTTGTTATGAAACCCATATCATGGTAGGATAACTAGCAGGATGGATTGAATATGATTTCAAATAAATTATGGATTATAATCCATAGATTAAATGATGATTTTGATGAATTGATGTTACCATTATTAATAGTTATGATCTAAAAATAAAAATTGAATAATAAAAAGTGATTAAAGATCGTAACTAATATAATGAACATCAATTATTTGATAAATTGCCTGGGAAGGCATGAAATATGAATAAGTGTGATAATTGACTAAAACTTGCTAAATATAGTAAGATAGAGTCAGTTATGTGATGAATTGACTTTGAGGAAGTCAAATCAGGCAAGTGTATTGAACTTGATTGTACGTGCTATACGTGTTGAAACTAGTTGTATATATGTATTTTGCAACTAGGTGGTGGTAGTGGAAATCAAACCACTAGTCATAGAGCAGGAAAGGAGCCTGCAGTTGCTAATCCCTTATCTGATTAAGGTAAGTAATCCCACAACTATGACATCACATAATAAATATTGAAATTGTTGTTGAATGAATTATATGATAAATATGGCATTGGTAATAGGAAAATGTTGAACAATAAAAGTTCAACAACCTATGATAAATCCAATACCTTGGTAAATAATAGTGTGGGACTTCTATGATGGAAGTACCGGTTGGGTGAACATCATAGTAATTTGATTGAATTATATATGACTCCACAATGGTGGATAGCCAGAGGTGCTGGCAATTGTCTAGATGGAAGTACCGGTGGGTGAACATCTTAGACTTAATAAATATGACTCCACAATGGTGGATAGCCAGAGGTGCTGGCAATTGTCTTAGATGGAAGTACCGGTTGGTGAACATCTTAAGACTTGAATTATATATGACTCCACAATGGTGGATAGACAGAGGTGCTGTCAATTGTCTTAGATGGAAGTACCGGTTGGTGAACATCTTAAGACTTGAATTATATATGACTCCACAATGGTGGATAGACAGAGGTGCTGTCAATTGTCTTAGATGGAAGTACCGGTTGGTGAACATCTTAAGACTTGAATTATATATGACTCCACAATGGTGGATAGACAGAGGTGCAGTCAATTGTCTTAGATGGAAGTACCGGTTGGTGATCATCTTAAGACTTGAATTATTTATGACTCCACAATGGTGGATAGCCAGAGGTGCTGGCAATTGGCTATGGTGGAAGCACAGGAATGTGAACCCCATAGTGTAATATTGATTAAACTATTGTGAGCAATAGTTGATGATTGGTAATGTGATATTTTATATTGTGAGAGTCAATTCGAATAGAAATGACTCAGTTTGAATATTGATTGTGAAAAATGTATTTTTACATTTTATTGTTAAGAAACCATTGGGGTTTACTTACTTAGTTCTTATGAACTAATGGGAATTATTGTGTGATGTTTGTAGGTCAAAAATGACGTACACGGCTGTAAGGATCGAGGTGGACTGGGAATCGAACAGATAAATCTTGTTGCAAACGTTTGAAATTTTAGTTTAAACTTACTTATGTAAATAAGTATTGTAAAATGTGTGACACGTTTGCGTTTGCGTTAAACTTTGTTTAATATTATTAAATAAAGAGGGTCAGACAAGGTTTTAAAATTGAAAAATTTGCTGGGACCAACTCTGATATTATTTTAAAAGGTTGAATAGTAACCGGGGGTTACAAAGCTGGTATCAGAGCATTGGTTTGAGGGATTCAAGTGTTAGAAATACACTTGAACTCAAATCTTATGCTCTTGATATGTGATTAAACGTTCGATTCCAGCCTCGATCATTAAGCCGGAGGTATGAGGTCAGTATTTATGTATTAAATTGTATATGTACACATTGTTGTGTGTATAAATTGTGTGAACCGAACTTCTCAATTATGAAATGAAATGATGAAATTAAGGGCACGAGTGTGTGATAAACATGTTATTATGCCTGGCCAGTATAATGAGATGCTTATGACATAACCGTTTCCTTAATTAAGTCAGATTGTATCATGATTTTGAATATTAGGTAAGGTGATTATGTACTATATAAGTACAAGATTGTTAAATATTGTGAATACATGATATTGATTGTTTAATTATATGATTTCAGCCACGAATGGCTGACGAGCATACCTCTGGTGTGAATAGCAGTGAGAAGGTGGAACTCACTGAAACTCAAATAATGGTGAAGGAAGAGGTGGCAAAGGCTTTTGAAGCTGCTTTGCCCACATATATTGAAGAAATTAAATCTTCATTAAAAGAGTTTCTTCATCGAGAGTTGTCTGAATTTGAAACTGGAATGGAGATGAAACAATCTTCTAAGACAACTACTTTTAAAGAATTTATGGCTTGTAAGCCAGCTGAGTTTAAAGGGGAGGTAGATCCCTTGATTAGCCAGCGTTGGATATCTGATATTGAAAGTACGTTTGAAACTAGTCATTGTGACTCGTCTGATGAGGTCATGTTTGCTGGAAATCAGTTGAAAGATCGTGCCAAAGATTGGTGGGAATTGTTGAGGAAGGAAAAAGGCAGAGATGGAATAAAAGGGCTGACGTGGGCCCAGTTTAAAGAACTTTTCTTGAAGCGGTTTTGTCCTCAAGCCGCTATTGATCGTATTACTGAGGAGTTTCTGCATCTACAGCAGAAAGATGAAAGTATTGATACCATCACTGCAATTTTCTTCGACAAGGCTAAATTTTGTCCAGACCTTCTTCAGACTGAAAGAATGTGGATAAACCGGTATCATACTATGCTGAACACTAAGTACCGGGAGTTTCTCACGCCTTCTAAGTGTGAGACGCTTAATGAGTTGATAAATTGTGCCCGGGAACGGGAATTGGAATTGAAACGACAAGAAGATCGCGGAGATAAACGAAAGGCTGAAACAGAAACAGGTTCGTCTAAAAAGGCAAAGTTTGCCAAATTGTTTAAAAAGCCTGTTTTTACTAAACCTTGTCCCAATTGTGAGAGAATGCACGCGGGGGAATGTCGTGTTAGGCCTGTTGTCTGTTATAAATGTGGGAAGCCAGGACATTTGGCAACCCAGTGTATGAGCTCTCCTAGTCTGTGCTATCATTGTTATAAGCCAGGACATAGGAGGAGTGAGTGCCCTGAACTTAAGAGGGCAGCACCGATTAGTGACGATAGCCGATCGTTTAAATCTCAAGGCTCGGGAAAGAAACCGGAAGCACCCAAACCAAAAGGGAGAGCTTTCCAGATTTTGGCAGAGGAGGCTAAAGTCACATCTGATGTGGTGACAGGTACCTTCTTTGTTAATTCAATACCTGCTTATGTGTTATTTGATTCTGGAGCCAATCGATCTTTTGTGTCTATAAAATTTGTGCATCATCCATCTTTTGTCTTAGAAAAGTTGCATGTACCGTTAGAAGTAGAGGTTGCTGATTCTAAGAGTTTCCGTGTGTTTGATATTTATCGAAACTGTAAGCTTACGATCAATAACGAGGATTATGTTGTTGATTTAATACCCATGGTATTGGGGGAGTTTGATGTTGTTATTGGAATGGATTGGCTATCTTCTTATAAAGCCAATATACTTTGCAATCGCAAAGTTATACAATTGATAACCCCTAGTGGTTATGAATTATCCATTCAAGGAGAAAAACGTGGAGGGGTTGTTTTGTGCTCTTTGGTCAAAGCCATGAAGTATATGAATCATGGGGGCCAATCCTTCTTAGCTTATGTCATTGATGCTGAGAAAACAGTAAAGTGTTTGGAGGATGTCCCAATTGTTAGGGATTTTCCTGACGTTTTTCCGGATGACTTACCGGGAATCCCTTCTGATAGAAATGTTGAGTTTAGAATCGATCTTATTCCAGGGGCCAAGCCTATAGCAAAAGCTCCTTATCGTTTAGCACCGTCTGAGTTGCAAGAGTTGATGACTCAATTGCAGGATCTTCTCGATAAAGGTTTTATTCGTCCAAGCATCTCGCCTTGGGGTGCTCCAGTTCTTTTTGTTAAAAAGAAGGACGGAAGTTTTCGTATGTGTATTGATTATCGAGAGCTTAATAAAGTGACGGTGAAATACAAATATCCTTTACCTCGGATCGATGATCTTTTTGATCAGTTACAAGGGGCTTCTTGGTTCTCTAAAATTGATCTTAGGTCGGGTTATCACCAAATTAAAGTTAGGGAAGAAGATATTCCTAAAACAGCGTTTCGAACCCGATATGGTCATTACGAATTTCTTGTCATGTCTTTTGGGCTGACTAATGCACCGGCTGCATTCATGGACTTGATGAATCGGGTATGTCGTCCCATGTTGGATCGATCAGTTATCGTTTTTATTGATGATATTCTTGTTTATTCCAAGAATGAAGGTGATCATGCGTGTCATTTACGGGAGGTACTTGAGACTCTCCGAAAGGAGAAGTTATATGCCAAATTTTCTAAATGCGCCTTTTGGCTACATGAAGTCCAATTTCTTGGACATGTGATAAATGCAGATGGCATTCTTGTTGATCCTCCTAAGATTCAAGCAGTGACCAATTGGAGTCTACCCAAAAATCCAACTGATGTCAGAAGTTTTCTTGGCTTAGCTGGTTATTACCGTAGATTTATTCAAGACTTTGCCAAGATTGCTTCATCTTTAACCAAACTTACAAAAAAAGATGTTAAGTTTGTGTGGGGTGATGACCAAGAGAAAGCATTCCAAGAGTTAAAGTCAAAATTAACTCAGGCACCGGTATTGACATTACCAAATGGTCCTGATGATTTTGTGGTATATTCTGATGCTTCTTATCTTGGTCTGGGTTGTGTTCTTATGCAACGAGGCAAGGTGATTGCTTATGCTTCAAGACAATTAAAAACCCATGAAATTAATTATCCTATTCATGATTTAGAACTTGCAGCAGTCGTATTTGCCTTAAAAATCTGGAGGCATTATTTGTACGGTGTAAAGTGTACCATTTACACTGATCATAAGAGCTTGAAATATTTCTTCACTCAGAAGGAATTGAATATGAGGCAAAGACGATGGCTGGAATTACTCAAGGACTATGATTGTGAAATTCTTTATCATCCTGGTAAAGCAAATGTAGTGGCAGATGCCTTGAGTAGGAAAGAAGAATATGAACCAATCAAAGTGAAAGCTATGCAGCTTGTGATTACTTCAGGGCTAATTGAACAGATCAAGGAAGCCCAGACTGAAGCTTTAAAGGAAGAAAATTGGAAACGAGACAGGATTAAAGGGCAAGCTCATAATCTTGATGAAGATAGTCGTGGTTTGAAGACTAGGTGGGGTCGAGTGTGGATACCTCCCACTTGTCCACTTAAGTCTGCATTGTTGGAAGAAGCGCACAAGTCAAAGTACTCAATTCATCCTAGGGCTACTAAAATATATCGTGACCTTCGGGTGAACTATTGGTGGCCAGGTATGAAACGAGATGTGGTTAAACATGTGTCGAAATGTTTGACTTGTATGCAGGTAAAAGCAGAGCACCAGAAACCTTATGGTAAGTTGCAACCATTGGAAATCCCAATGTGGAAATGGGAACATATCACAATGGACTTAATTACTAAACTTCCTAAAACAAGGAAGGGATGTGATACAATTTGGGTCATTGTGGATAGGTTGACTAAGAGTGCTCATTTCTTGCCTATTCGTGAGACCTATTCTTCTGATAAAATGGCAGAGATATATGTACGAGAAATTGTGTCTCGTCATGGTGTGCCTGTAACCATTATCTCTGATCGAGATACTCGATTTACTTCTCGATTTTGGAGAAATTTTCAGGAAGAATTAGGAACAAAACTGTTGTTAAGCACTGCGTATCATCCTCAGACTGATGGACAAAGTGAAAGAACCATTCAGACCTTGGAGGATATGTTACGAGCGTGCATTATTGATTTTGGAGGTAGTTGGGATGATTACCTACCTTTGGCAGAGTTCTCGTATAATAATAGTTATCATTCCAGTATTGGAATGCCTCCTTATGAGATGCTCTATGGGAGGAAATGTCGTACTCCCGTTTGTTGGGGAGAGGTGGGGCAACGTGAACTTGCGCATAAAAAGGTAGTGAAAGCTACCAATGAACGGATAGATCAGATCCGTGCCCATCTGAAAGCGGCACAAGACCGTCAGAAATCATACGCTGACAAGCGTAGAAGGCCCATTGAATTCCAGGTAGGAGATTTTGTGTTGTTAAAAGTCTCACCATGGAAAGGTGTTATACGTTTTCGTAAGCGAGGAAAGTTAAGTCCACGCTTTATTGGACCATTTAAAATCATAACTCGTGTTGGTGAAGTTGCTTATCGCCTAGAGCTACCTGAAGAGTTAAATGGAATACATAATACGTTCCACGTTTCTTACTTACGAAAATGTTTAGCAGATGAATCTGCGTACGTACCACTGGAAGATATAGAAATTGATGACAAGTTGAATTATGTGGAAAAGCCAGTGGCAATACTTGACCGAAAGGTCAAGCAACTTAGAAATAAATCATTGAGCCAGGTGAAGGTTCAGTGGAAAAATAGAACCGGTTCTGAAGTTACGTGGGAGTCGGAAAATGAAATGAGAAAGTATTATCCTTTCCTTTTTGAGGTTTAATCGGTTTCGGGGACGAAACCTTTGTAAGGAGGGAAGATTGTAACAACCGGTTTTTAATAAAGAAATGTATTGTGAATAATCGTTAATTAAACGATTGTGGTTGTTGTGATTTGAAAATATGTAAGAATTACGTCATTAATGGCAAGAGCACATTTGGTCGTGCTTGAAATCCACAAGGATTTAGTAACTTTTGTTATTGGGGATTGATAGTATGTGAAAAATGATGAACGTGGGCGAAAACCGTGCGCAAAACGGAGTTCGTATGCTCCCGGAATCGCGAAACGAAGTTAAAAATCAAAATGATGACGCTGGTGACGTGGGGCGGTACGCCTGGCGGGACGCACCCAGTTGGGGCGATGCGCCCCACGACCTATGTCGGTTAAAATTGTTTTTAACGATCAGAACGCATCGAAAACGTAAATTTCTTTCTATTTTCGACTTCCTTTCACTTCCAGACGACCATAATCGTTTTTGAACAGCCAAACTCCATTTCAAAGCCCCTTAATCATCCAGATCGCGCATAGGAACGTGTTTTCAAGTCTCGATCGTTGTTTTAACCGTAGAAATCCGTCAGATCAGGTAACGGTTTGTTTTATCCTACTAGTTTAATATTGTGTGGATTAAATCTAGTTTTGATTGTAATAATATGATTATGGGTATTGATTATGGCCTAGTTGATAACTAGGGATTGTTAGAAACGAAGAACTTGAGATTTTGACGGTGAAATCTTCGTTTTGAAGCCGGGATAATGTCCGGTTGTTATGAAACCCATATCATGGTAGGATAACTAGCAGGATGGATTGAATATGATTTCAAATAAATTATGGATTATAATCCATAGATTAAATGATGATTTTGATGAATTGATGTTACCATTATTAATAGTTATGATCTAAAAATAAAAATTGAATAATAAAAAGTGATTAAAGATCGTAACTAATATAATGAACATCAATTATTTGATAAATTGCCTGGGAAGGCATGAAATATGAATAAGTGTGATAATTGACTAAAACTTGCTAAATATAGTAAGATAGAGTCAGTTATGTGATGAATTGACTTTGAGGAAGTCAAATCAGGCAAGTGTATTGAACTTGATTGTACGTGCTATACGTGTTGAAACTAGTTGTATATATGTATTTTGCAACTAGGTGGTGGTAGTGGAAATCAAACCACTAGTCATAGAGCAGGAAAGGAGCCTGCAGTTGCTAATCCCTTATCTGATTAAGGTAAGTAATCCCACAACTATGACATCACATAATAAATATTGAAATTGTTGTTGAATGAATTATATGATAAATATGGCATTGGTAATAGGAAAATGTTGAACAATAAAAGTTCAACAACCTATGATAAATCCAATACCTTGGTAAATAATAGTGTGGGACTTCTATGATGGAAGTACCGGTTGGGTGAACATCATAGTAATTTGATTGAATTATATATGACTCCACAATGGTGGATAGCCAGAGGTGCTGGCAATTGTCTAGATGGAAGTACCGGTGGGTGAACATCTTAGACTTAATAAATATGACTCCACAATGGTGGATAGCCAGAGGTGCTGGCAATTGTCTTAGATGGAAGTACCGGTTGGTGAACATCTTAAGACTTGAATTATATATGACTCCACAATGGTGGATAGACAGAGGTGCTGTCAATTGTCTTAGATGGAAGTACCGGTTGGTGAACATCTTAAGACTTGAATTATATATGACTCCACAATGGTGGATAGACAGAGGTGCTGTCAATTGTCTTAGATGGAAGTACCGGTTGGTGAACATCTTAAGACTTGAATTATATATGACTCCACAATGGTGGATAGACAGAGGTGCAGTCAATTGTCTTAGATGGAAGTACCGGTTGGTGAACATCTTAAGACTTGAATTATTTATGACTCCACAATGGTGGATAGCCAGAGGTGCTGGCAATTGGCTATGGTGGAAGCACAGGAATGTGAACCCCATAGTGTAATATTGATTAAACTATTGTGAGCAATAGTTGATGATTGGTAATGTGATATTTTATATTGTGAGAGTCAATTCGAATAGAAATGACTCAGTTTGAATATTGATTGTGAAAAATGTATTTTTACATTTTATTGTTAAGAAACCATTGGGGTTTACTTACTTAGTTCTTATGAACTAATGGGAATTATTGTGTGATGTTTGTAGGTCAAAAATGACGTACACGGCTGTAAGGATCGAGGTGGACTGGGAATCGAACAGATAAATCTTGTTGCAAACGTTTGAAATTTTAGTTTAAACTTACTTATGTAAATAAGTATTGTAAAATGTGTGACACGTTTGCGTTTGCGTTAAACTTTGTTTAATATTATTAAATAAAGAGGGTCAGACAAGGTTTTAAAATTGAAAAATTTGCTGGGACCAACTCTGATATTATTTTAAAAGGTTGAATAGTAACCGGGGGTTACACACAACCACTCTCTTTGACAATATGACCTGAAAACATACCAAATTAATTTGTTACACTATCATTTAGAATATAATGCTTTAAGTTGACATGTAGTAAGAATTCATACCTTCATTGGCTGCAAATTATATTCAGTCACCATGTTCTTCATTCTCATAATCAGTTTCTACCACAAACTGCCTTCGATTATTAATTTCTAGACATATTTTCATCACCCGATCAACCGAGTCAAAATTATTCTCATACTGTGGCCTATAAACACCTCTCTAAGAATCTATACACTGTAAAACCAATCAATATCTAAGATTATGATTCTTTATTTAAAGATGCAGGTTTGTCATATCTATCATAAACTTACAAAGACATATGGGCCACCGAACAATATATTTGGTGATTCCTTGCATCACACTCTTTCTTCCTTATTTAGCTTCACTGCTCAACAATCAATAATGTCACTAGAATACTAAGACATCAACTGAATTTACAGTGATGTAACATTAAACCAAATATAACACTAATGTAAGAGAACTTTAATTTATAGTGATGTAACACCCATAAATACTAAGACATCAACTGAATTTACAGTGATGTAACACCCTTAAATACAAACACTTTCTTCCTCTGTTTCTAGACATGTCCTGATGTTTCACATCTCTTTCACAGTTTGACCTGCCCAATGACCAAATTTATATTAGCAAGGCCTTTCCTTGACTCTTGTGTTTCTTGTAATAAAATTTCCAACTTATCACAATTAGAATGCACCTAAAAAGATGCAACAATAATTGATTACACTACTTCAAAAAAAGAAATCTATGCAAAAAAAATAAAAAAAAATCTACAACACTTTTTTACAACTTAACACCAACCTACAACACTGTTATGTTAGTAAAATAACACCCATTTCTAATCACTTTTTTGTTACCATATTGTTACCAACTACAATATTGTTACCATAACAAATGAACACTAATTGCAGCAGCTAATTACAACAAATAAACACTCATTTTTACATGGCAAAATTCTACCATCAAGCTTTTTCCTAAACGTCATTGTCTTGTTTACCAACAATATGTTACTACTTCCCCTCAACTAAATTTCAACATCTACCAATCACAAACAACATAAAAATAAGCAACTATAAAGAGTTCAAGGTGATTTACAAGGGAAAATCAAAAAATTTCAAGTAATATTTTTATCATTTAATCTTATGATTTATCTTAATACTCTATTTACATATAGAAGCAAATAGGTTACCTACAACTTTCTTCATTGACTCCAAGTTGTTCTTATCAAATATCAACAACCTGTTTTTTTTCATTGACCATCTTAAACACAAATCAACTACCTGTGGGAACATTTATTTATGCAAACAAGCTATCTTTGGTTATGATAATTTCGAATTTTAAAGATTTAGCAAGTATATTTTTGGTCATGAGTGTAACTGCTTGTTAAATACTGTTATAGATATAAGGAGTGTCATTTTATGAGAACAAGATATACAAAATCTACATTGACAATATTAAGCACATATCAACTGTACATCAAAATTTACATCAGTGTAGTTGTTTAGTCAATTCTGTAAAAGACCAAATTGGTGGAAAATTTACATCAGTGTAGTTTTTTAGTCAATAAATATTCACAATTTAAATTTTAAACCATTATGTTTGGTTGATTACTTAAAGATTGACTACAAATGGACACACAACCCCACCTCCAACAAACCAGTTTTGCAATTACCAGCATATGGGTCATACATACATGTGAATACATGGCCTATCTATCAATTGTAAAATGTAAATATTTATCTTTTTTTAGAACAAAATTTACCAAATTTACATTTTCAATGTTAAGCATATATAAACTAAACATCAATGCGGTAAAATCCACCTTTCATATAACACCTATTACAAGCATTCTACAATACAATTTTTACATCAATGCAGCTTGAACAAACAAAAAATTTTTTAAACAAATAATGTGACTATTTACAATGATGCAAATCAATTTAACTTGATTGCATTGTTAAAATTAATAATTAGACATATGTTTTAATCTCTTGTACTGTCTTTTAGTGATTCCTTTAAACTAAATGTTCGTAACTTGAACAATTTTATGTGATTTATGGAACCCGGTTGACAAAAACCAGATTCAATAAACCGGGATTTCGAAAACCAAACAAACAAAATTCAAATTGACCTACCTAAGACATTTTCCCCAAAAAATTGGGTTTAATCACGATTCTCGTAACCTGGTTAGCAAAAAAACAAAGAAAAAAAACCCAAATTTGTACAAATAATTTGGGACAACTAGTACCAGATCGTCCGACAATCCGTACAGTAGGTGTACTTTCACTAATCACTGTGTGTAATTACGATGTGTAAACAGTTGTGTGACAACATGACTATGAAAACAATTAACATTTGTATGTATTTCAATGAAAATTAAAATATAAATACACAACAACTCATGAGAAATAACAACGGGGAAAACAAATGACAAAGACATATCGGTTGTGATCTGATGTCCATAAATAACAGGAATTAGATACCCGAAAATTTCATGAGAAAACAATGTGAAAACAGTTATAACAATGTGAAAATAGGTAAGCTTAGTAGAGTCCGTCAGTGAGGAAATACAATTCAAAACGGAAGTTCAGTATCGTTTACGAATAATAAATTGACAGTGTGTTTGCGTGGGTGACGATTCACACAAACATATCTGTAAGTTTAACGTTCTGAAAGATAACTGAAAAGTAGAAAACAAAAATCAGAAAGTGAAACCGTCGTCGTTTCGTTTGGGTGACGATTCGAACGAATACGCGAGAAGGTGAAGCGATCTGACGAAACGAATAAATAAACGTTTCGAAACAATAAAATTAAGAAAAGAAATTAAAAAGATTTATTAGGAATTACAATCTTAAAAAGAATAAAACAAAACTATTTTATTTAAAGTTACGAAAAATACGCGTTACGTTACGGAAACGCGATGTAAACGTAAAATCCGAATAACCGAACGAACGCGAACCACTACGGGGTATAAAAACCCCAAAGATCATTTAATTCCCTCATAAATTCCTCATCTACCTCCCTCCCTCTCTATAAAAACACACACAAAAACCTCAAGATCTCACTCATTTCTTAGCCAAATCGTTCAAATTTGGTATCAAAACGAAGATCTTGACATTCTCTACACAAAGGTACCAAGGATCGGCCCTGTCTCCATCTCAAACTCCTGAAATTTTAGTGAGAAGTTTCGGTTTTTAGGGTTTTCTACAAACCCGACAAAAACCGAAGTTTAACCGGTTTTAAACATCTCTTTTTTCGACCCATACACCTTCTAAATGAGTTTACTCACATAAACCCACTCAAAACGACTATATATACGACTAAAACTCGAAGTCGTCTTCTCCCATGGCTGAAAACCCGTTCGGGCGAATGGCCATGAGAATGGCCATAAGAATGAGCCTGGAGAATGAGACGGGAGAATGAGCCAGGAGAATGAGCTGGGAGACTCATTCGGGTGAACACCCATTAGCATGACTCATTCTTACAAAATCGTAAGAATAGGTCGTTTTCACTACACAAACTCAGTTAACAACTCATATTTCAGAAAGAACAATAAAATAAGAGATCATAACTCATATAATATTTAATCAAACACGGGACTGTGAATACAACATCAGTACGACAACAGCGAGCGCACGCATTCTTGAGTCTTAGGCAACAACTACAACAACAAGGTGAGTTCATATGCCCCTTTTTCTAATCTTTTGATGTTAATTTCGGGGCTGAGAAACATGCTAACTCTTTTACTTAAAAGTTTTAGTACATATTTCAAATTTAATGCTATTAAGATAATAAAGGTTTCATCTTTATTATCATATCTATGTGTATGCATGTGTGTGAATGACCATTATGACATATGGAATTAATCAAGTGTGATGACAATTACATAGCATATCACGGATGATATCATCATGACTACATGACTTTATGATATCATCAAACAATTTCATTAACAAGTGTAGTAAGACTAGTTCTTACAACACTATGTTTACAATATGGTAATGACTATGAGATAACATGGAGACAATAACAAGAGATAACAAGAACGGCATCATGATGATATAATTTCATGGTATCATTCAACTCTTATACTAACATTGTGTGTTAAAACTAATTTTTATAGCACATTGTTAAAGACATTGAGATAACATAATTCCAGAACCAAATGGAGGGTAGATTTGGTAGTGTAGTGGTTTGACCAACGTTAACCATGAAACTGGTCAATGAATCTACATCCATTCAATGAGCAGACTGTCACCCCCAGTCGGGAGTGAGATACAGTAACCTCATTCAAGTGAGAACACATGACAATGAGACAATAACAATGGGAGAACATAGAACATCAATTTGATTACTATTAAGCTTGATTGCATTATATCACTATATTCATGTGTCCATGTATTCAAGTCCAGTCGTAAGTCCCTTTCTATATCGTTTACCATTGATTTAGTAGAGGCTAAACCGACGATAGCGTAGTGGTACCATAGGTTTGACAAACCTCCGGCGAGTGAGGTCGGTATGTTATGCGTAACATTAAGACTATTGGCCGGTAACGTATGACCGGTGACAGGGCTGCATCAGTCAGGTTTGGTAAACGACCACATGGGTGATATTAATCTTCAGACACTGATTGTAATTGTACCCTTCGTTTCTGTTGACTGGTAGACTGAGGAATTGATTTTCACTCATGTCATATTACTGGGGCTGATTCGTTGTGAAGACAATGATTCTTTTGAGACAACAAATGGGATAGAGGTAAATTGGATGCATTGTGGTCTGATTACATGAGGACCACAATGGATCCCATTTAGGCTCTATACATTCAAGATTGTGAACAATATCCATAAGTTAACTGTCACTCCTATTATTAGAAGTGAATTACAATTAACCCCACAATTGCGAGAACACTAATAAGGATAAGATTAAATTAATCTATTTTTCTTAAAACAATAAGAGATTACCATAACTTGGGTCATGGTAATTTACTCCCTTCAAAACACTACTATTATATACATATAACAGTGTGGGATGAGCATACATCATATGGGATTATCAGGGTGGATATCAAATGAGACAAACACAATGTGTGATGAATTGGATATTTATAGCTACAATACAGGTGGTATTGAGTTCTGTCAAGTGTGTGGTGGGATGTCGGCTGGGGCTTGTCCCCTACGTATGACTTATATATAAGCTTGCTTGACTGGGCAATATCCTATCTGTAGGTGTATCTATAGAGAGGACACGGGGATGACTTAATGCCAAATGAGAATAACTAAGACTTGTGTGATACAAGATGTTGTGTAAATGACTCTGAAAGTTTTTAAATAACTAAATTTATGAACTCACCAACCTAGTGCTGACTTTGTTTAAATACATGTATTCTCCTGTGACGAACATGTTTAGTCACCAGACTCAGGATGCATTAGCTAGTGGACTTTTATAGTGAACCTAGCTACATTTTGTGTGCATAAATTTTGATGACATATTTTGGTGAATCACTTTTGTAAATCTTGTGCAGATACAAGATAGAAAACTCAATGATTCTTTTGGGTAAATTTACTTAGTTAAATTATGAACATGACAATGTAATTTAACTTTATAATTATATATCAATGTCATATTAGCATTTCTCATTTATATATCATGTGCCTTGTAAACAATCTGATCATGTCGATTATCACAACGATATCACGCCCTGAGAACCTTCCGCCCGACGGGAAAGTCGATCCAGCCCGCCGGCTCGGGGTGTGACATAATTTGATCGGTAAACTTGCATGTGATCGACCCCTTTCTCAAATTTGACGATTCTAATCTTTGAGTTCTATATGTACATGTTGAACACTTCTTCCTGTCGCCTAATTTGAACCGAATTTTAGAAAAAAACGAAAGCGGTAGATTCACCTTTCGACGCCTTGTTCATATTTGATGATTTGATTCGAAGCTCTGTCTTTTTCGAAATGGATGTGCACCTGTCGAACCCTCCTTTTCGTCGCCTTCTTTAATCCGAGAATTTGAAAAAACGAAAATGGTGGAATCAATTATGTAAGTTTTCAAATGCAGATGTGATATGATCTGCAAAGTCTGAATTGCAGATTAAAGTAAATAGCAAAATATGTTAATACTCTTATCCACTTTTCTTTCAAATCAAATATATTAGTTTATTATAATTTAATATGAACCATTAGATTAGAATCTTAAAATTTGATCATTAAATATAGTGGGGTTATTAGGTTATTGCTTAATCCTAAGGTTAGTACTAGAACACTTCCCTATATATATATATATAGGGATTGAATCCAATGAAAACCTAAATTTGGTAAAGGATCGAGAGCATGAAGATTTAATTATTGAATAATATTGCAATATAGCAGAAGCAAAAATTAAACAACTCATATTTAAATAATACCTTGATTTATTTCTTGAATATCTGAATTACAAATGATTTACTTACAATTTGGTGGAGCAATAATAACTTGAAAATCTAAAGATTTTGAACATTGGGTGGTTGATAATACAAGTTTTTGAGGAGAGGATTTTTTCATACATTTAATTCTAAGTGTTTTTTCGAATGAATTACAATACAATTGAGCCTTCAATTTATAGAGTCTTCAGCATCTTCAGAGTTGGAAAATAATTGAGCATTGTCGGCCTTTTAAAAAAGTAAATTGTCTTCTTGTAAAATAATTGATATCTTCTTTATTAAAGTTGACAGAGTGTCTACTTTAATAAAAGTTGACATAAAGTAACATCTTGAAAAATGGGTCTTGATAAAGTTGATGGAGAATCTTGAAAAGCAGTGTCTTGATAAAGTTGATGGAGAATCTAAAAACTCTTGACAATAATTGATTAACCCATAATGGAGTCTGACGGATCAACCCATGGTTTATATGGATCCAATATCTTCATATGGATCATCATTTGGATCTTGAGAATCTTGAAATATTTTTTCATCAGTAGACTTTCTTGATGAAGATGGAGAATTTTTAATTTCACTTATAATACGTTGCATTTCCTCTGGTGAAGAACAAGACTTTAACCTAATAATATAGTCTTGATCTTCAAAAGTATTGAGAGATCGATTAACAGGGGATTTTAAAGATTTCTCCTGTTGATTTGTTATAGACTTATAATAGTTTCGGACTGCAGCAATATTAGCCTTTTCCATTGAAAATTTATTCCACCATTTGCTTCTATAGTATCTTAATAGAAGAGGAGGAGATATATCTTGTTTAACTTGAAAATGGTATGTCCAAGAGAAAATCCATGGAATTCGAAACACAGTCATAAATTGAAGAGTGTATTCAAAATCAGGGATTCCTTCTTGTTTGAAATAGTCTATAAACTTATTATATGATTCAGAAATTATTTTGGGAAAAACATTTGAAACAATTCCCATATACTTAAACCATTTCACAAACCATCTTGGATAATTATTTGAAAATTGATCATCGTAATATATAAACCAAGAATGATTGAAAATTCTGAATAAGAATGCCTTTTCCCAAGCTTCTTGATAATCATAATAATTATATTGAGAATAGGAATTAAAATTTGAAAGAGTCTTCTGGACGAATGGTTTAGATTTCCATTCTTCAGGGGTTATTACTTTTTTAATTTTAATCTTAGAATAATCAATTTTTGAAGGGTTTTGAGGATTGAGAATATGTTGAATATCTACAGATTCAGTATCTACTAATATAGCTTGATAATAATCTATATTCTTTTGGTCCGAATCAAAGAAATGACAATTTCTAGGATATAGATAATCTATAAGGCTTAAAAAGCTTTGAGAAACCTTTTCTTCCTCAATAGGTTCTAAAATCTTGATAATTTTATGATTAGGATTTATAAAATATAAACTAGAGTCTGTTGAAGGTTTTGCATGAGAAATATTAGGACTAATAATAGATTGTGGTAGAATTCTAGTTGTTTGAACAATAGAAGAGTATGGTGGTCTTGAAGATATAGGAGCGGGTGAAGATAGTCTAAATCTTGGAAATGGAGATAATGGAGTAAAACTATTGTGAATAGGTAATGGAGAACTTGAAGAAGAACTTGCTGATAATGATGACTTTGATTTAGATAAAACAATCTTTTTTGTATCCTTGCTCATATTCCCTGTAGAAATTCTCTTGATAAAAAGTCTGGTAAAGAATTATTTTCTCCTTTTATAAATTCAATTTGAAAATCAAAATTGCTTAATAATGCTTGCCATCTTGCAAATATTTGTTTAGAGATTAAATTTTTTATATCCTTCACTAAAATATGTTTTGCTGATAAACAATCAATTCTTAATAAAAAGGGTTTCATGTATAAATCGTCTTCAAATTTTTTAATACATAAAACAATGCTTAAAATTTCCTTTTTTATAGTTGAATAATTCTTTTGAGTATCATTCCATGATCCAGAATAATATCTAACTAATTGTTCTTTATTATTTACTAAAGATTGCTTTAGTATTCCTCCAAATCCTAAATCACTTGCATCTGTTTCAACAATTAACTTAGCATTAGGATGTGAAATATTTAAACATGGTAATTGTTTTATTTTAGTTTTAATATGTTTGATAATATTAGTATGTTCTTGTGTCCATGGTTCAGGATTCTTTTTTAATCTTTTATATAAGGGTTTACATATAATTCCTAAATCTTTAAAGAAATCGTGTATATAATTTAAACATCCTAAAAATCTCTACAATTGTTTCTTATCTTTAATTTCATCTGGAAACTTATTAGCGAAATCTAAACTTCTATTTATAGGTATAATAGTTCCTTGTTTGATATCATGACCTAAAAATCTTATTTCTGTTTTAAATAGATTTATCTTAGTAGGAGATACTACTAATCCATTCTTATGAATTGTATCATAAAATATATTTAAATGCTTAAAATGTTGTTCTAAAGAATTAGAATATATCAGAACATCATAAATATAGATTATTGAAAAATTTCCTATGGGAATAATTATATCATTCATAATATTCTGAAATTCAGAAGGAGCATTTTTTAATCCAAAAGGCATTACATTCCATTCGTATTGTCCAAATGGAACATTAAATCCTGTCTTATATTTATCTTTTTCAGAGATTTGTATCTGCCAAAATCCTGATTTCATGTCAAACTTAGAAAATATCTTAGCATCATATATATTTTTTAATAAGTCTCTCTTATTTGGTATAGGATATCTTATACATTCTAAAACCTTATTTAAGGGTTTATAGTTTATGACTAATCTTGAAGCACCTCTTTCTATTTCAGCGCTATTATTTACATAGAATGCAGAACATGACCAAGGAGACTTAGATGGTCTAATCAATTTTTTATCTAATAAATCTTTTATTTCTTTCTTACAATGATCTTCTAACTCTTGATTCATATGTATAGACTTAGATTTTGTTGGTATATTTTTCTCATTAAAATCTTTTATATATGGTAATTCTACAATATGTTGTTTTCTTTGCCAAAAAGCATTAGGTATATTATAACATACATTTTTTATAAATTTTTCTTCAATATTTTTAATTTTAATTATATTAGTTTTATCATTTAATTGTTCTTTTATTCTTTCATTTTTTATTTCATTTACTAAAAATTATTTTTGTTTTTCTTTTAGATTTATAATATTTATTTGTTTAGATAAAACAGGTTCAGCAAATTCAAATATAATTTCTTTATTTAAAACTTTAGTACTGATTCCATTACTATTTATAGTTGTAGGATATAATTGGGTAATAAAAGGTGTTCCTAATATAATTTGTGAAGTCAGATTTTTTACTAATATTAATTGAGTTTGGAAACAATAACTATCTTTACATATATGTACATTTGATAATTTATATTTTATTATAAGTCTTGAACCACTAGTTGTTGATAATCTATATGAAGTTTTTTCATAATAATGAGTAGGTATAATTCCTTCTTGAATACAATTCATATCAGCTCCACTATCAATTAAAGCTGTTAAGGTTATTCTGAATTCATTATTAATGATAATATTTACTTTAATATACCATTTTTGATAATCAAACTCTTTTAATATATTTATTCTATTAACCTTATTATCTTTATCTTTTTCTTTATTTTTATCTTTTTCTATATTTTTAATTTGTAATTTAATTATATTAATATCTTCTTTTATATTTTTTTATTCTTCTTGTAACTCTTGAATAGTAATTGGTTTTTCTTTTTTCTTAAATTTCTTATAAATTTCTTCTAAACTATATATTTCAGTATCTTCTTCTTCTATTTTATAATTTTTATTTAAATTTTCTTTTATTTTTTCAATATATAATTTTTTAAAATTATTATCTTCAGTTTCTTCCAATAATTTTAATAATATTTGATTTTCTTCACTATTTATCATATTTACGGATCCAATATTACATAAACATGGTCCTATACATTTACATTCTTCACTTTCATTATTGCTACTAATACTATTATTATCACTGTCAGAAATATAATTTATATCATTACTATCATAATCAGAAAATTCTTCATCACTAATTTTAGTATCTAAAATCTTATTTGTTTGATTTTTTAATTCATCAGATAAATTTAATTCATTAATTTTTTTCTTTGAATAACAATTTTTTGATGTATGACCTCTTTTTCCACAAGTGTAGCATGTTATAGTTTTTCTTTTATAAAATTTTCGTTTTTTGTCTTTTTTATAATATTTTTGATCTTCAATTTTTTGGTTTTCTATATTTCTTTTTAAAATGGTTTTTAATATAATTTTTCTTTCTTTTAGAGGTATTTGGTAAATTTATTTTTTCAAAACCATATTGTTCACAAAAATTTCCTAATTCATTTCTACTATTAATACCATCTCTTTTCATTTTTTGTTTTAATTTTAAATCATTACATAATTTTAAACCTTCTTGATTTATATGATTGATTATTTGTCCATATGTTAAATCTTCATATGGTATATTATTATTATTTTCTCTTTTAATTTTTTCTCTAATTCTTTCAGCAAATAATTTTGGTAAACCTGCAATAAATCTTTCTTTCCAATAAGATTGTCTACAATCATTTCTTGTCATAACTTTAGCTATAAAAACATCTTTATACCATCTAAAATCTTGTAATTTTCTACAATTAAGATTTAGTAATATTAAAGAGTTTCTTTCTTGATAATCTGTAGGATCTCCTATAAAATTTTTTATAATAGGAAAAATAAGAGTATTTATTATATCTGTTTCTTCAGTTTGAATAGGTATACCATTTTCTATTTTTATTTTTCTTGCATTTATAATAATATTCTTTTCAAAATCTGTTATATAATTATCCCACCATCCTTTTAAATTACCAGAAAACCCTGAAACAATCATTTTAAGAATTTGTGCTTCATTATTTCCTGCTTGTTTATAAGCATTAGAAGCCATAGTCATTTCTTGTAATATATTTAAAATTTGAGCTTCTGCTTGTCCATCAATATTCCATTCATATATGGGCTTACCACTGTATTCAGCATGAAGCCTATTACTTTGTTCTTCATATTGTAAATCAGGAGGAGTTGGTTTATAATACCAATTCCTATTATCTGGTCTTAAATTAAATTATTTTAATTTATTTATTATACCATTTTCGTTTTTAAATTAAGATTCTAAATTTTCATAAGAAGAATCAGTAGTATCAGATTCATCTCTATCTCTTATAGTATTTAAACTTAAATTCTTAAATTTCTTTAATGTTTCTAGTTGATCTTGCATTAAATTTAAAGTTTTCTCTTTTTTACTAAGTATTATAGGTGTATCTATTGTAAAAGGTTTGAATATAGGATTTTCTAAAGGTTTAATTATAGGATTTTCAATCTTTATTCCTTTTCCTTTATCTTTTATTTTTAATTCGTTTGTCTCATTTTCAATTCTTTCTAATTGCTCTCCAATAGTATTTAATTTTGCATTTGTATAATTGTTTTGAAAAATAATCGTATGTAAATTTTTTGAATCATCTTCAGTAATTCTAGATAATGGTGTACCTATATATTCTTGTCTATCTTTTATGAATTTTATATTTTCATGCAGTGGATGAATACAAATTAATTCTTCATTATTTTTTATTAATTTATAATTTTTTGTAATTTTATTATTAACAGATATATGTTCAATAGTAGGATATTTAATATTATTATTTTTACAATATATAGGTAACCAGGTAAAAAATGTAATATTTTCATCATTTTTAATAATATATTATTCCCATTCTTTAGTATGTCTTTCTCTAGAATCATAATTAAAAGTTTTAGGATACCATATTAAATTATCTATATTGTATTTATTTAATATTTCACATCTTAAAAAATTCATAGTTTCTTTGTGATTCATTTTAACAAGTAAATTTTGATATTTCAGTAGAAATTATTCTTATCTTTCTAAATTGATATTTTATTTCTTCTGTTAAATGTAATTGTAGATTAGTATAATAATATAATTTATCTACCTGTTCTTCTATATCATCTTCAAAATCATCCTTACTAAAATAGTTGTCTATAAATTGTAATTTATCTTGATGAATTTTTAGTATTTCATAACAGTCTTTTAATAATTCCTTTAAAAATTTCATTTGAGGATTTCTACACTGAATTTTTGTATCACTCATATTAACAAGTATACTTTGTTATATTTGTAGAACAAATTTTTATAAGTTCTTTATTAACTTTTATTTTATCTTGTAAAAAATATTTAAAGTTCATATGATGAAATTTTTGTACTTTATCATTATATTTATTTTCTTTTAAATATTTATTTGTTTTTTCTAATTCTATTTTATATATTTTTGCTTTTTTATGGAATTCTTTTAATGCTGAAACATAAAATTGAACTTGGGAATTTTTTATTTGTATTTTAGTGTCGCTCATAA
Source organism: Mikania micrantha (assembly GCA_009363875.1). NCBI lineage: Eukaryota > Viridiplantae > Streptophyta > Magnoliopsida > Asterales > Asteraceae > Mikania > Mikania micrantha. Next base: position 25,145,978 of record CM018692.1, read on the forward strand.
TTCTTTATAAAATTCCATATCAGATTTACTAGGATTATATGATTTATCAGATTTATTATCTGATTCTTGTTCATAAAAAGCCTTAGGTATAGAATTAGAATAATATATTCCTGCGATTTTCATAGATTGTGATCTTTTTAAAATATTTCTTTGTAAACTATTTATACTATTTATACTACTGCTTGATGTTGAATATCTAGCAGAATTATTATTATTGTTATTAAAATTTATTTCTATTGAACCATCAGATTTTTCTAATATATTTGAGGTTTGATTTTCTATATCTATTGTTTTGGAGGATTTATATCTTGTAAATTCCATGATAAAGATTGAGTAATTTCATTCCATTTCAATCTTTTTGGTGTTATAACTTTTGCATGCATAGTGTTTGCTTCAAATAATATAGTTTCATCTCTTGGAGATGATAGCTTAGTTTTTGGTTCTATAGTTGTAGTCATAGTTTTATAATAAATCCTATATATTATTACAGCAGCATTTGTTTTTTCTTTAAATTCTAAATTTCTTGTTTTTATTGTTAAAGTTAAAGTATCAAGAATATTTGGATCAAATAATCCTATAGAAAAATTAGGATAACAATTAAAATATATTGGACCATTAGCTATATTTGATTCAGCCATAGCTAATAATGAATTATTGAAATTAGTGTGTCTAGCATCTCTTAATATAGTTAATATGGGAGCGTCTATTCCTAATCTGAACATAGGTTTTATAGCTACATGTACTAATCCTATATGTAAAAAATTTATAATTCTTTCTATGGTTTAATATAGCTTCTTTAGATAATAATTGTAAATTTTGATGATCTTTATTTATAGGAATAGTTTGTTCAGTCATTTTGATTGAGTAATCTTGTAAAAAATCAAAAGTTCCTATTTTATATATAGTTTTTACATCTTGTTTAGGTATATTCCAATTTAATAAATTATTTTCAATTTGAGAAATGCTTATTTCTAAAGAATTCATATTATTATTATTTAAATCTTCCTCTTGATTATTAGCTGAAGAACTTGAGCTATGATCTCTTCGTGATAAAATTCTAGATATTCTTATTAATTATTTGTAAATGTTATAATGACAAAATTCATTGAAGAAACAAAATCTTATTTTGAAAATTTAAAATTATACTGTGTTGGCAAGTCCTGTCGGCTAGACGGTTGGATTAGCGTAAGGCTCCAAGATAGAGAGCAGCCGGACCACGTCTTGGGCTTTGGGGATGTTCCCTCAGTATACTCTAAATATTTCAAAATATAGATTCAGTTATATATATATATATATAGGGATTGAATCCAATGAAAACATAATCTTATAGAGAAAACCCTTAAACCCTATGTGAGCCATTGATTTGGAATCTTGAAAATAAATCTTATATATATATATATATATATATATATATATATATATATATATTATGTACATATTAGGCGCAGAGAACAGAACACACCTTAAAAGACCAAAAGTTAGAAATTTTAGTGTATTAGAGTCTGCTCAAGTCATTTTGACTGAATTAAACAAAACATTGCATATCTTATGTCAGTTTAAGTTTGTTAACGCTATTTTGACCCGAACAAACTTTAATTGACATAATATATGCAATTGTTTGTTTTAATAGGTCAAAATGACTGAACTTTAATCGACCAAAAGTTGGATATTTTAATGTATTAAAGTCTGTTTGGGTTATTTGAACTCATTTAAACAAAAACCTGCTTCTTTATATGTCAATTAAAGGTTGTTGGCATCATTTTGACCCGAACAATTGACAAAACGCACGAATTTTTTGTTTAAATAGGTCAAAATACATACTTTAATTAACCAAAAATAGATATATTAATGTATTAAGGTGAGTTCGGGTCATTATAACTCATTAAAACAAAAAGTTGCATATCTTATGTGAAACTCATTTAGTCTCACTAGCCGAATCGAGTTGGACATGTAAAGCTCAAGCTCGATAACTAAACAAACCACATTTCATGGCTTGAGCTCAAGATCAAACTCGTAAAGCTCACCTTGTTTGAGTTTCTTATCCATTCATTCTCAAGTTTTTTGCGGGCCGTCTTAATTCGTTTACACCCATAATAAGAGAGAAATGCAAGATAATTAGTATAAAGATGCTCTATATTAATGACATGTGCCTAACTTATTTTGACCCGAATAATTGACCAAACTTTAATTGACTTGTGCCTAATTTATAGGTCAAAATTGCATACGTTTTGTCAATTTTTTGGGCCATAATGACGTTAACAAATGCTACTTTTTGTTTAAATGAGTTCAAATAACCCAAAGAAACTTTAATACATTAAAATATCCAACTTTTATGTCAATTAAAATTTCTTAACCATTTTGACCCAAACAATTGACAAAACGTATGCAATTTTTTTGTTTAAATAGGTCAAAATATCCGAAACATACTTTAGTTAACCAAAAGCTGTGTTCAGGTTATTATAACTCATCTAAACAAAAAGTTGCATATCTTTTGTGAAACTCATTTAGTCTCACGAGCAGGATCGAGCTGGACATGTAAAGCTAGAGCTCGATAAATAAACGAATCACATTTCATGGCTTAAGCTTGAGATCAGACTCGTAAACCTCACCTTGTTCGAGTTTTTTATCGATTCGTTCTCAATTTTTCACTAGCCATCTTAATTAGTTTACACCCATAATAATAGAGAAATGCAAGATAATTAGTATAAAGAGTCTAGATTAGTGAGATGTGCCTAGTTTATTTTATTTATTAGTAAAAAGTTTTTAAAATAAGCTAATTGATAAAAAAAGATGATAATTTGAAATATATAATAAAAACAAGGTTTTTTTTTTATCAAACTAGTGTTTGAAAACTATTTCCTAAAATAGTACTTTTTAAAACTATTTATAAATAAGAAATTAAAAACACCATTTAGTAAATAGTTTTCAAGAAACACTATTTTGGTAATAATTTTCCTTAAACACTGTTTTGGTAAAAAAAAAAAAAAAAAAACTATGTGTGTATATATATGTATGTAGTATATGAATCATATGATAACCTCATAACCCAATACAAGAGAAGTAATTTTTAAACTCAATCTTGGTCATATATTCAATTTTTAAACACATATATATGTAAACATACATACAAACTTGTGTGCCTATAGATATAGATATTCAATTTAAGGGGTGGGGACTAGGGATTATTCGGGATTAATTGGCCAACTAATCGACCTAATCGGATAGTCCGGCCTAGTCGGCCTTAGGGGACTAACGATTAATCGGCCTAGTCGGAGATTTTTACAACCATGATATAAATACATATATATGTGTAAATATATGTTTATATGAAGTTTCGTGGTCGTGAAAACTTTATATAAAGTTTGTATTATAAACATAAAAAGTAAATAACCAAGAAAAACATTTGATTGTAAAAATTGATTGTTAATTCTTAGTGTAGCTTGGCATTTAACGTGGTGCGAAACAGATTTGAGTAGTCATTTTACATGGTCGCATGATTTGTGAGATTGTTGCCCAGACAAAAGATTATTGAGTTTCTTATATAAATTTTTTAGTTTATTATTTTCTGTCTAAAACTGAACAATCTGGAGAGTTTAATTATAACGATTGAGATTCTGTTATATTATTATTATTATTATTATTTTTTGAACGAAAGAGGATCTTGACATATGAACAACCGGTTATCAGGCCACACCACCTAGATCTGGTTGCCTCGACCGCTATGAGAACATACCTACAAGATAAAAGGGAACAAAATATATGGTGATGATTAATTGGGCACCCACAATTGCATTTGCCTGAATTTGGATCCCTTTTTGGTCTTTTGTTTTTGTACGTGTCCATGTTCATATGATGAATGTTGTCTCGCATCGTGTGTGAGATTTGGTCGTTTAAGGATGGGAGGCGTTCGAAAAGCATGCAAATCATTTCTCTCCAAACATCATTTTGGCAAAAAATCAAACACCAAACACAAAAATCCACAGGTTCCATTTCCATTCTGTTTGTCTTATGATTCTAACATGTTTATAATCAAACAAGAAACCAGCTAACGCATGTAGAAGAAAGTGTTTTACACGCGTTACAATGATGTTCAAAAAAAATCAAATATTTGGGTTTACCTTGACGAAGTTATACGGATTATCGCTTTTAAGACTGAGTTATTATATGATCATCATATATTTATATAAATTTATTTTTTAATCGTGTTGTTTAGGAGGCTGATGACATAAATGACAGAAGTGGTGATGAAACGAGAGATGTTACAACCCCTAAAGTACGACTTTCAAGAACCGCAAGCACTGGTTTTTTGCCATCTTCTCGGTCTGTAACAACGAGCCAAAGAAGGAGCAAGACCCCATGCCGGATCCGACCCGTGAATAGCCTGCTAAGAAGCTTTAGCTGGAAGAGCATTGATTCAAACTCCTTCCATACTGAACCTTCATTTTCCAAAAGGACCAGTTCAACCATTATTTATTCCAATGCTAATGGGCTCCAAAAACCACCTGATATGGTGAAGCGGCTCGAGTGCACCCTTGAAGAGTTGTGCTTCGGGTCCGTCAAGAAGATCAACGTCAAGCGAGATGTAGTTACAAGTGAGGGGTCTGTATTCATGTGAACATTTAACCAGACTCTACGTCTATGTTGTATGAGACAAGTTACTTTGTAAATTTTTTGCAGGCAAATAATACAGGAAGATGAAGCGCTAACGATCGAAGTGAAGCCAGGATGGAAGAAAGGAACGAAAGTCACGTTCGAGGGTATGGTAGACAAGACATCAGGCGCTTGTGCAGCAGATATTACGTTTGTAATCGACGAGAAGCTGCACCCGGTTTTTAAAAGAAATGGAGATGATTTAGACGTAACGATTGAACTTCCTTTAGTAGACGCGTTGACTGGTTGCACCCTCATCGTCCCTTGCCTAGGCGGGCAGGAATCGTGTTTGAAAATCAATGACATAATTACCCCTGGATATAGAATAACCATTCCAGGCCAAGGCATGACTTTGAACAAAGAAGAACAAGAAGAGGAAACAAGAGGAAACTTGAACATAAAATTCTCAGTTAAGTTTCCACAGCATTTGACCGAAGAACAACGATCCGAATGTTTTAATATCTTGCAAGATACATGCTAATATCACACAATTAAAGAAATTTTGTCTGTAAATATGATGTACAAAGTTGAGATAATGGTAAAAAATTTCATGTCTAGGAAAAGCCGAAAAGAGCACGAATGATTCCAAGTAGACTGCCGTCTAAAAGAGCCTTGAGGAGTCTAAGTTTACCAGGCGTATATGGTGGGTACCTTGCTGGTGCATCTCCAAAAAACCCTCGGTATAGAACGGCTTTTTTGTGACTAAAAGAATCAAATGAGAATTTACCATGGTATGCTCCCATTCCACTTTCACCAACTCCGCCAAATGGTAATGTGTCAACCATAAGCTGCAACCACGAGACGTATAAAAAGGTTATTAGAAAAGTGTAAGATAAAAAAGGTTGTTTAGTAAAAGTGGACGAGTAGTACATGTAAGGTGACATCATTAATAACCACACCCCCAGCGGAGATGTTGCTCACAAACTTCTCTTTGAGCTGTTTGTTGTTGGTAAATAGGTATGCTGCAAGTGGCTTCGCTCTTGAGTTGATAAATTCAATGCCATCTTCAATTTTTTCAACCTACAGGAATAAAAAGAAAGATCAATGATCTAATTTTTTTTAGAAAGTTTGAACCAAATTATATCACTTTTTTACCGTCATTATAGGAAGTAAAGGACCGAATATCTCCTCAGTCATAATCAATGAGTCTTCTGGGGCATCTAGTATAATGGTTGGAGCAATCTTCCTGAAACAGAAATAGGAATGGTTTGCATACTAAGTGGATACCCAAAACACTTTTTTCTGGAATGTGGATATGATTACCAAAAATAAATTATTTTGATAATAATATATATTTTCGAATAAAAAGATTTATAAGGTTTTATGCCTTTAAGATTACACAAGCAGTGATTTTATATCCATTTGCCCAGTTTTATAATAATGAACCAAACAAATTGCTAGCGGGAGCTAACAAAACTCACAAGCTGCTTTTATCTGCTTGACCTCCATGAATTATCTTTCCAGAAACCTTATCATCATCCAATAACTTTTTCAACCTAGCAAAGTGATTGGGATTACCAACTCGAGACAAATCTGGTGACTTCATAGGGTCCTCTCCGAAGAATTTGACCAAATTATGCTTCAAAGATTCTATCTGCACATCCCCAGATCAATTAACAATCGTTTTTATATGAGTTTGGAATCGTTAAAGAAAAGGTATGTACCAACACAGGAGCATATTGTTTTGTTGTTATTAGGTAATCAGGAGCTACACAAGCTTGTCCATTGTTGCATCCCCACTTACCAGATAAAATACGCCTACTTGTCACCTATATTAAACACGTAACATCTTTTCAGAAAGTAGATGCCATGGGGAAAGAACTACATCCAGTAGATCTGGCAGATGTCTCATGGGTCAAAAATCAAAATGGGTGTTTTTTGTTGATGCTCAAAACAGGTTGGGTTGACTAGAAACACCTTGTGTTCAAAAAAATATATGTTTTACATAATTAATTATAGTGTCAGTTCTTGAATATGATTTATTATGATTTCATTATTTCATTAAGATTCTAACATTTTAAAGCTGTGATGTAGGACATTTATATGCACATAATACACCTTGGGCCTTTTTAAGCACATTAGACCCTTTTTTTCCTTTCAAGCTGTCATTTAAAAAAGTTTTACCTGTTTAAGCTGTTTAAAATAAGACATAACCTGGACATCACCCCATTCTTAAGTTAACGAGTCAAAATTGCCAGTCATACTATACAAGTATATGAGTTTGCATGTAAAAAAGAATGCTCCCTACTGCTAAGTCAATGTTTGAATCAACCAAAACAGGAGATTTGCCTCCTAGTTCTAAGACGACAGGAGTCAGATTCTTTGCAGCAGCAGCCATGACAATTCGTGCCACTCGCCCATTTCCTAAAAGGATGCATTTTTTGGTTATTTAATTAACATTATTGTTTAAGCAGCAATTGTCAACAATTAAAATGTTTTGAGATCAGTTCATTGCATTAAGTGGCTAAAACAAAAGAAAAATATTAGAAGTTTTATTGCAAGTTAAAAGCTAAGAAACAATGAAAGACCTGTATAAAATATTTTATCCCACTTTTGCTCCAGCAGGACAGATGTTTCAGGAACAGCACCTTCAACAACTTTTATTGCTGAATTATCCAGATATTTTCCTAAAAGTTTTGCCAGCAATGATGACATGGCAGAAGCAAGTTCAGAGGGCTTCAAAACAACAGCATTCCCAGCAGCAATTGCTCCAATCACCGGATCAACAGATAACACTGTGGTTGGGAATGTAGGGAGGGGGAGGGGGTAAACCGATTAGCAAACCAATAATGATAAATATAACTCAGAAATACACAACCAAACATATTCAAAGTTTCTCTCTAAACACTGCCCACGTCTTGGTCATATTATACCAAAGTATATTCAGTAATTACACATTCGTCATATGTATGATTTATAAAAGAACAACCGTCTAAAGAGAAATGACAGAAAATCAAGTTATTAACATACATAATGGATAGTTCCATGCTGATATGACCAATACAACGCCCAATGGTTCCGGAACTATTTCGGCTGTAGAAGGAAAAGTACCTAAATTTGTTTTTGCCTGCAAAGAATAACCAACAAATGTGCATGAACTTTTTTTTGTCATTTCAAACCTACATATTAACTTTTTTGCTCCACATAAATTGTAAGCACAATTACTTTTTCTGGTTTCATCCAGTCTTTTAATTTCTTCAGTGCTAACTTGCATGAACTCTTTATCATAGCAACCTGCATTATAAAGCAGCAGATAGAATTTTGCAAAATAAAATAACTAGTGTTAGGAAATATGATACATAGAAGGCATATGTCACCGTGATCATTACAAAAACAATATATGCAACAGTTCAATCAGCAATTATTATAGAACTACGCTGTCAAATTTAAAACTGGATAGCGTTATAGTTGAAGGGAAAAATGCATAAAAATGAAAAACCTATAAGTATTGTAAGAGCAGCTAGCAAGATTTGAAACTAGTACTACAAAGATCACTCATTAATGATATTAGAAAAAAATCATAAGTTGTGAGTTTGTGATTAATATAACACTTTAAAGTAATAACATTATCTTGTCTAAACCACAAGACGCGCACAAGTTTAGGAAAAAATTCTGCATCAATTGAGTTGCTCCTCCAATCAATTTTTTTTTTCTTTTTGTTCTATGGATATGCCAAGTGAAATTGATACCCAATTCTGTCTAGCTAGATTTTGTCAGGTCTAAAAGCCAGAAGCCTTCATTGAGGCTTTCCTTAATAATGCAGACAAAACTACCTAAAACAGACCAACTATTTCTTGGGGTGTGCCAAGGGATTGGGCGTGGGAGTGGACCGGCGTGAGTGGGGAAACGGCGTCGTTCTTCCTCTCCCAGTATGTCGCTTTTTTGGTGTGTGAGAGAGATGACGGGGAGTGGTTGGACAAAGGGGCATTTCCACCACTTTTGGTGGAGTGGGTGGTTGTGGTGGGTGCCTACGTGGTGCATATGTGGACTGGGTGAACCATGGGCATACCCCATGGTCTAATGAGATCGTGCCTATCTGCTCAACAAATGCCCACTAGCTTCTTAAAAACAAGAAACTACTTCTGTATAATATAGAATTTTTTTAATACAAAGGTCATATATTTTCAACAAATTAATCAAATTTGTTAAAATTGGATGTTTGGAGTCAATTCAATAATTTGATCTTAAACTATATGAAAATTTGATCACCCAGGGCAGCACATATGTAAAATTTGTGTGTGTTTGAGGTTTAGAAAAAGGCTTCAATAAATTGCTGCCAAACAAAGAATCACCACAAAAAGGACTCAACATAAGAAAGAAAATACATTTAATGCATTCACCTAAAAAATCTTTAGCAATTAATTTCTAAAGGAATAACATAGGATCACTGTTGTCAGTACAGCATATAATAATAAGAAAAAAATATTGAATTTCGTCTCAAAAACGAGCTCATAAACCATTTTTATAAACTTGAAGAACTGGCAACTAAACTCAAATAACTGATTTAAAAACTAGAAATTCTTTGATCAATTTGTATCTGAAAAGTGATTTGAAACACGAAAATGAAAGAATTCAGTGTCCGGACACGCACAGGTCATGAACAAATTAATTAAACAGAAGTTCATGACAACAGACAGTCATCGAAAGCTAATCAACCCTACTTCAAATCTGTCAACAATCATCATCATTCCGAAAACGAAATCACGAATTACGTGTGTCCAATCAAGTATCAGAAAATCAAATCCAAAAGTAAGTCAACCTCATGGATGTAAGCTTCCATCTCCGGCTTGGACAGGTCGGAGAAAAGAGCATCGCAGATCTGCTTTTCGCTATCTTCCATCATCTTCAACAAGCTCTTCAACTGCGATAATCTCCATTCGTAGCTCCTTGTTTTTCCAGATAGAAACGTATATCTTAACTCCTTGACCAAACAACCGGCAGCCTCTGAATCAAACACCGCCGGCGCCGGTGAATCGTTGACCAGTGTTTCCGATGCCATTGTTATCGTCAATGCAATCTGAAAATAATTGCAGGAACTGTGTTTTATATATGAAGACAAAATAACGGAGAGTGACGTGATGAGGATTGGATAGTTGTTTACCTGCAAATTGAAACGTGAATTTGAAGAAAAACGGGTCGATGATGACGATGAACGATTGACAGATAACGTCTGTAGGCTTTATCATGGACTAACATGCACCGTATAAATTAACTTTTTTTATTTTATATTTGTAACGCCGTCACCCGGATGCTTGAAACGCTTTTCTTGTTAAGTGTTGAAGTATCACCGGATCGATTCTGGACGTCGGGTCAAGACCGCATATGCTTGTTATCTTATAAGACAACAAGAGCATCGATAGCTTTAGCGTAAGCGGAAGCACCGAATTGATTGGACTCCGGTATGAGAGTAAGCTTTTGTAAGAAAAACGTTTTACTGTAACTGATATCAGCGGCGGACCCATGTATTAGTGAGGGGGCAACCGCCGCCTTGAATTTCTTTTTTTCAGTAGTGTATATATGTTAAAATTCTGACTGACTCTCTTAATATTTTGCAATCATGCCCCCGAAATTTGCATAATCATAATTGTGATGCGATTTTAAATGGTACTTGTACTTGTTTTATATAGAAAAGTTTACTTAAAAAGTCTCCATATATGTTGTTTTTGATATATTTCAGAAAATAAAACCTCGTAGAAAACAAATAGGTCTGGCAATCTTGACTATAATAAGATGAGTAAGAAGAGAATTTCCCTTCTAAGTCATCTAAGCTTAAAAAACTATATTAATATAATGGATTCAAACTAATAAAAATGATTAATAATATATTTAATAAGAAAATTATTAAAAATTACAATTAAATTATTTGTTTAATTAAAATTTATTTTAACTTAAACAAAATTGATGTTTTTTAAAATGATTCATTTAAACCCAAACTGATTTTGCTTAAAACCTATCATGACCTGCACCATCCTAGCCTGTACCAAATTTGACCTGTTAACCAACCAAACCCAACCTTTTCATTTTGTCAGACATAAGAACAACTTTATATGTATTGTATTTTTATTATGATTTTATATATGAAAATTAGTTTAAATGTCTTTTTTAGCATGATCCGATCTTATTTGACATAACCTGATCTAAAAAGAAAATAAAAAAATTATTATATAACGATCCTTAAACAACTTTAAAAAAATTTCGACCCTTATGAAAAAAAAATTAGGTCCGCCACTGACTGATATTGTGGATGAAAGTAAGGGCAAAATTGCAAGAGTAAACTGCTCTATTTATGCTACCGAAGAGTGTGAGAGCTTGTGTCCCTTCAAATTAGCTCATTTCCTCTTTGTGTATCATATTTTCATGGTATTTTGATATTTTCCTCAATACCAAATAGTGTAAACTCGTTCCTTTTTTTTTTTTTTATTGTATACTATGGTTTCTTGTGCTGATCTACTTGAGAGAGACACCCCATTATGCTGGCTTTATCATGTAAACAACTTAGGATTTCCTTTGTTGTCTTCCCCTTTCTCTTCCCCCTCATACTCAACTGATTACGTTTTATATGCTTCAAATGTTTGTCCGTCCTGGTTATCTTACCTTGTGTCGTTAAGTTGTCTGGCAGGTTGTTTCACTTGACCTTACCATTTTAGCAAGTTAGTAAGGGCATTTCCTCCTATGTCATCTTTGTCTTAGTAAGTTACCCATGATACTCCATAATATATAATCATTAAGAAATTTTGTTCATAGTAAACTAAAAATAGTGCATGTTTAAGATTAGATTAACTAGCATTTTCTCATTTAAAAAAAAAATCCGATCGAATGGATGTCTGACATCAAACCGGTGGTCGTACTGATTCACTGATTGAATCGGGTAAATCCAGATGATGTTATATCATACATACATACATATAATATTAGTAATTTAATATAAAAATTGAAATCCCGCTCAACAAGTACGGTTTACTGGGCCAACCGCCGAGTTCACCACTTCGATCTGTCGAGTTCGACCGGCCAATATGGTTTATTTCTATAAACAACAATGATAACATGGACCTGTTTTGGGATTTTTTTGTTATGCAACACAAGAAAAAAACAACTCCAAGAAACCACATAAATATACGATTATAATATGATGAGTTTTCTTTCTTTCTTTCTTTTTTTATTACTCGAGTACAATATTCATTTTATTTTTTCCGGAACATATGTAACTTGATTAGAGTGTCTGCTTGATATTTTTTAGATAATGAGAAAACTATTGCCTTGAAGCTCCGTTTTATGTTCATTGATGGAGCTTGAAAAAACTTTAGAGGGGCCGAATGATTTTATGAAGAAAACGGAGGAGGCCGGACTCAATACCCATAAAATTTTCCAACAAAATACTACTAAATCGACCCTTTTGAATGAAACAACGGAAATTTTCCGACAAAATACTACTAAATGGGAGGAGGCCCACCCCCGGGCCCTTCAAAAGGTCCGTCCATGGTTATGCCGTGTGCCTTTGTTATCAATTTGATTTGATAAATGGGAGCAAGACTTGAGGGTTATTATGTTGCTAAGGTTGTTTTAAACACGACTTAAGTTAGAATAACATCGACTTTTCTCAAGTAGATTGCATAAGTTTACATGATCTGGGCAATGAACATGTGTAATGACTGAGTGGGCAAATGATGTATAAAACAAAAGATATAATAAATCAAAGCTTTGATCAGGAATCTAAGTCCTAAAATTTGGCACATGGTTATATAGAGCACAAAGAATCATGAACATAGACGATTGGTACACAAATCAAAGTGGAATGAAGTGGTAATCGCAAAGACAAATTTTCAGCTTTGGTGTGTGATCAAACGACACAATGCATTGACATGTATCGATGTATGACACAAGGACGAGACGCGTGTCAAACGTGATGGAAAGGACGCGTGGCAACACATGTCGAGAGGTAGTGTCACACGCCTTCTTGTGGCGACACGTGGAAGAACCTGATAAGGTCGGTCTTAACATACCACAAAGTAACCCTCAAAGTTTGCGACTGTTACACCCCAAAAAAGAGGCTGAAATGTAATGATTGTAATAGAGCACATTGCATATAAGTTCACAAAATACATACATAATTCCAAAGCATCATAGCTTACAAGGTTTATACCGATGATACATGTCTTATTGAGGTACAACAAGTTTTAGGGATCATAATCCTATTATACAATAAGGTACTTTGATCAACAAAATATAGCATGTTTATAAGATTCTACTTAGGCAATAATGCTGTGCCTGAAAAACATGTTTATAAATGTTAAGTAATATGTTGTTGATGAGTTCATAGGTTGAAAACACACATTTACCGAAGGGCTTCTAGTCTAGTAGTCAGGGCCGTCGATAGATTAGGTGTTATGTGCGAATATTAAAATGGGCCCCTATGTGTGTGTGCACGCACACACAAACAAATTGACGATAGTTAAAACAACAGTAAAAGCAATATAAACAATATTGCTTTAGCAAAATAATGCATTTCAATGTTTCAAATAACTAAATAAAATGTGGCGTTCTTCTAGCATTTTTTGATGCAAAGTTGTTGATTAAATCTTCATAATCCACATTATCTAGTATTTCATTTTCAATAGTTATCATTGTCAATCCATTAAGTCTTTCTTGGAACATTATCGATCGTAAGTATGACTTCAACAACTACAATTTTAAAAAGCTTCTTTTTGCGGATGCTACAGTTACCGGAATAGTCAACAAGATTCTATATGCAATTGATGCATTTGAAAAACAATCGACTCGCTTCAATTATTTTAAACATCAATCGGATTTAGAATCTCATTAGGTAATAAAGTATTCAACAACTTTAACTCCATATTAAACTCATAACCATCAATATATAATCTTTCATCATACTTCAAAGTATCCTCAAGAAGAATACAACATGAACTAATGTCATTGTCGTCCAATTCCTTCCTCTTTTTAGGAAATAAAAATCCAAATAATTTTTCATATTTTTTGTATTGTTTAAATCTTGTTTGAAGTGAAGCACTTGCTTGATCAACAATATATAAAAAGCCCACTTTGGTTTTTGGTATTTAGTTTTTAATTAGGTTAAATATATTTAAGAATTGGATTGTAAATTATATGTGTTTGTTGTAAAATAAATTGAGATATATATAATATATACAAATTTTTTTTAAAATTTAGGGCCCCCTAAAAAAATATGCCATGTGCGGTCGCACCTCCTGCACGTGCTCTAAGACCCCCTGCTATAGTGATCCTTAACTTCTCTTATTAAAGATTTTGGATTAGAGTCTCACCTTTAGCAAATATTATTGTGTTGAGACATGAGGTTTTTCTAACTATAGGTTTCCTTCTGTGCTGGTAGATCAGGTCATCAAGCTCTGTTTTTCGTGCAAAGGGACGATCTATTTATAAGGATGACCAGGCTAAAAATAAAAATAAAAGAAATACACACAAATTTCATTTCAAACTAAAAGTGCGTGCATTTTTTTCTACATAGTCATTAAAATTTTTAGTAAATAATTAAGAATTTTATAAAAATAGTGTTCGAGTCAGATTTTGGTTAAGTTTCATATATCTACTCACCTGTAAGTATATTTTCCAAAATAATAATACTTTTGCATCTTTATATAAATTATTTATATGGATTTATATAAAATTTGGATTTATTTTTATAGTTGAATGTACTAAAAATACATAAAAATAACAATTTCTATACTTTTTAATATATTTTGATAGTAAACTGCCGATATGATCTTTAGGGTTTGCTAGTATTTCACTCTTGGTATATATGTTTTATAAATTACTCATATGATCCCAAACTTTAGACTTTGGTAACACATATAATCCTTAGATCACCAAATTGCCTTCACATAATTGACCAAATTACCTTCATATCCTACTACTAATAAATGATTCCAAATAAATGACACATGACATTCTCATATTTAGATCCTTCTTTTATTTATAAAATCAAATTTAAGGAATGTTTATTTAAAAATTTTCTTGTTAATTTAGTATAGTGTTAAATCCTATTAATTTTTTTTTTTATAAAATACAACCATGTATTTTGTTTAATATCAAATTGTAACAAAGTTTGTTATTTTTCAAATATTAATTCTATTAACAATTTATTACAAACAAAAAACTAACAAATTCTTTAAAACAAAAAATAAACATTTATAGTCGCATTATTTAAAAGAATAAAAATAATTTTCATCTACTTTAGTTTTTAAATAATCATTTATTAAAATAATCTGTTAACATCAATCCAATTTTTTTAATTTCTCTGAATATCATTATTACATATGTATATCACTTTCGTCTTTTATATGTATGTCTGAATTCGTATGCGTTTATAATTTACGCATGTGTACCTTTTTTCTTTTTAGTAACACATGTATAAAAAAGAAAACTGCGCATGCTTTAAATCCTAAATGCATGTTAACCTACGCATACACATAAAAGATAAAATGTTATACATGCATAACAAGAATATACTTTTAAAAGAAAACAAAGATTTGTATTGATCTTGACGGGTTAAATGTCTGCGTCTGTCAGCATGCTCGGTTCGACAACTAATTGTTGTTGTAAATGGGTGGCCATATTGCTCGAAAAAGAAGATTATTCTAGCCACATGCCTATCTTCATTATGGTGTACTTAGAAGGCTAGAAAGCAAAAATATTCAAGAATGGAACTCCAAAACCATTGGGTATATTCGATAAGATAAAGTCATAAACTTATCTATGGATTATGGGTGAAATATAGAGCAAAATGTAAGCTTGTATCATGGTCCACCTGGTGTAATTTCTCTCGTTTTAATATTTTCTTTATACAATAATCTAGCCACTTGCTAGTCTCTTTTATTATAAATAAACAATATTTCTGGCAGTTATAAAAAAAAATATATGATAATGTTGGTGTTGGAGTGGGAGGGCCACATCTTTTGTCAACCTGAGTTAATTGTGATAAAAGCTGTGTTTTCGCTTCATACAAATTATATGGAGGGGGGCACGTCTTTTATCCACACGTGTTAATTGAAATAAGTATTTTACTTTCATCCAATAGTATAAAGATATCTAGTCACAAGACCATGACACATGTTCACAACTTTTAAATAAAAACTAGAGTAAATTACGGTTTTGGTCCCTATGGTTTGACTGTGTTTTAACTATTTTGGACAAAAATATAATCTTTTATCAATTCAGCCCCTGTGGTTTAGACAAACTAACGTTTTTGGCCCCCAATCATAGTTAGATTTTGGGCCAAAACCGTTATAATAATTAAGTTTAAGGGGCCAAAACCAATAGTTATCTAAACCACATGGGCTTAATTGATAAAAGATTCTATTTTGGGCCAAAATAATTAAAACATTCAAACCGCAGAGGCTAAAACCGTAATTTACTCTAAAAAACTAGAAATGGCATTTTGGAATCCTTTACTTACCAAAACAATATGATTTAATGCACCTACATTAAAAAAAAAAAATAGACCCTAATTTTTGACCTTTGTAACGTTTTTATACATAATTACTAGATTAATAACTCGTGTATTACACAAGTGGACTAAAAAATATAAAACAAACAAACAAACTTACCCAGTATATTCTCGTTTTTCAGTTGGGTCTGAGAGGGAATGATTGACACAAACCTTACCCCTATCCCAGTTGGGATAGACAGGCTGTTCCGAAGTAGTCCCCGGCTCAAAATTAACGGAATAGAAAAAAGATAATATATAGTAATTAATGAAAATCTAAATTCTAATATGAAATATCATTAAAATTTGGTATAATTTAATATTTTAAGTAATAATTATATTATATTTCTTTAAATAAAAAGTTTTTCAAAGTTTGTTTCTTTAACATTTCAATTAAAAAAATTAAAAATTTTATATTTTATAATAATTTGATTTTTTTAAAAACTATGTTTTTTAGTATTAATATATTTTAAATGTAATATAAAAAACTTTTTTAATTTAAAAATATAAAAAAAATTATATTTATAATGAAATGTATTTAATAGAGAGAGAGAGGAGGGAAACGATGTGCTCTAAAAACATGACATGTGTCTTTATAAACATTTATATATTAGAATAGATAGATATATTTTTTATAAAAATTATACCGCTAAACTTACCGCATTTTTCTTTATTTATTGTTATTTTTAGACCACCTCATTTTTTATATGTTTGTAATCAATGAAACGGACACTTCGATTCAAGTAATAAATTTCAAGCATGTAAATAGGGGATAAAATTATAATTATTTAATAGAAATACTTTTTTTTTGAACGGCTTGGTACAACGACACCCAAGACGGGATTTCAACCGTCCCCTCGAATTTGACGCTCTGGGGCGTATGCCCGAGCCCACCCCAGGAGGAACCCCACAACTGGGTAAACCTCCTGACCTTGCTTCAGCAAATATGCCTCAGCCTGGATTCGAACCCAAGACCTCCCATAGGAAAGTCAAGGGGGTAACCATT
Organism: Mikania micrantha; assembly: GCA_009363875.1. Lineage (NCBI taxonomy): Eukaryota > Viridiplantae > Streptophyta > Magnoliopsida > Asterales > Asteraceae > Mikania > Mikania micrantha. Next base: position 25,163,113 of record CM018692.1, read on the forward strand.
AGGCTAGAAGCCCTTGGTTTTTAATAAAAATACTAATAAAGATGTTACATTACCGTACACAAAAAAAAATAATACATGAAACTAAGTATTATATTGATTAAACATACATGTAACATTGCTACAGATAAAAAAATTACATTGCCACAAATAAAAAAAAAAACTACATTGTTGGAAATGACAAAAAAAAAATACATCTGTATGTCCAAAACCACGTGCTTGTATAAGAAAAAATTAGTATGAATATATGTTAGAAGATGGGATACATGAAAAAATTCGAATTAAAAAAATTGTATTAATCCAGTAAAGTTAGCCTACTGGTTAACGCTTGGTCATTTCTCCTTTAATACCAGGGTTCAAGTCTCATTGGTGACACTTTAATGGATACCAGGTGAGGGGAGGAATCTTGAACTTAATATCGGTATCTAAACCAATGGGGGTGAGGGTTTACTTATTTCACGGGGTTCCAGTGCATCAAGGGGTTACGGTCTCATTGTTGGCGATCGAGGAATCGATCTTAGTTACCAACCGCCAAGATAACTGAAGATACTACGACGAGACCCTCTTTTGTTCAAAAAAAAATTGGATCAAGATTTCTTAAAAAGAGTTAACACTTGACTTGACAATTTAGCAATTTAACAAAAATTACGCGTGGATCGGGGTTTGAATCGGGGGTTGAACCGATCTAAGAAAGATGATGATGCAGATTTATCTAATTTGCAGGAAATAACTTTTATTATTCAACTTATGTTGGTGTTTATTTTCACGTTCATGTTCATCTGCATAATCAAATTTAAATCGACAAAAACAAAAACCCATAAAGAGTCAAACTCACAAATGTTTTCAGGTTCGGACCGGACATTGAATTAGACGTTTTACTAGTCACTGGCCGGACTGGTTGAATCAGATGACATAATATATATATATATATATATATATATATATATATATATATATATAGGGGATGGAATTTTTTATAACTCTTATCTTTTGCTACAACTACATAACACATTTCAACTAATCATAAACTTACACGTAAGCTTTTCATTAAAATATTAAAAAGGGCATCATAATCATTTTACCTTTATAAGTTTTCCCCCCTCTTTTTTAAACATTAATAACTTTTTATAATATATTATTTTTAAAAAAAAAATTGCAACATTATATTCGTCTCATTTTTCTCTTTAATTCCGTTATAGTCTCGACTAATTTTTTTTACTTTTTTTAGATGTCCTATATTTACATCATTGTAACGAGCTTAAATATAACAAATTTATTTGAAATTTTTTAAAAATGATAAATTACAGTGATGTAATTTACATTGACATAATTTATCGTTATGTAATTTACATTGACGTAAAATTCGGTTTCGGTTTTTTTCGGTTAATTTGGTTCCGGTTCGGTTTTTTCGGTTAATTTGGTTCCGGTTCGGTTTTTTCGGTTAATCTTCCCTAATTTGTAACGAGTCTAAATACAACAAATTAGTTTGAATTTTTTTCGAACAATGATAAATTACATCACTATAATTATCATTGTTAGAGAAAAAAAAATCAAAATAATGTGTTATATTACATCATTGTAATTTATCATTGTAATTATCATTGTTAGAGAAAAAATAAAATAATATGTTATATTACATCAGTGTAATTTATCATTGTTAGAAAAAAATTCAAAATAATGTGTTATATTTATGCTCGTTATATCGATGTTAATAATGGACAATGAGAAAAATAAAATAAAAAAACTAGTCAACATTATAACAGGAATTAAAGAGAAAATTACATCACTGTAAATAATGTGTTACGTCACCGTTAATTATGTCATTGCAAATTACTTCATTTTGTGTTACATTACTTCATTTTGTGTTACATTACTGTAATTTACCATTGTTAGAAAAAATTTCTAATTAATTTGATATCGTTAAGCTCGTTACAATGATGTAAATACATGACATCAAAAAAATATAAAAAAAACTAGTCGAGACTATAACGAAATTAAAGAGAAAAATGAGACGAGCATAATGGTGCAATTTTTTTAAAAAAAACAATATAGTATAAAAAAGTTATGAATGTTTAAAAAACAAGGGGGTAAACTTTACATAAATGACAAATGTCCTAAATGCCCTTCATACTAAAAACAAAGAACTTGACACGTGGCACGATCCTATACACTTACCTTTTTAAAATAACAATTGGATGAGGGTTATGTAGTTGTAGCAAAAGATGAGGGTTATAAAAAATGTCATCCCCTATATATATATATATATATATATATATATATATATAATATTCCAAAAAAGTTATACAATTATAAGGTTAAGTTAAAATAAATAAACTTCTTAACCTAAAAAGTCTAAGAATGATCTCGAGCAATTAGATCATTAATCAATGGCTATAATTAAATCAAGTTACTGCAGGATATTTTAGTAATGACTACTTTTGTTTATTTTTTATCAAGTTTTCTCACTTTCTTTAAACTTTCATAACTTTTGTATACGAAATTATTTTTTGAAAAAAAATATATATACCATAAAAACAACAATTTTTTTATCTTCAAAATTAGTGGTGTAATGCTATTGAAAAAAGTTTGTTTTTTTAGGTCATTGTGTCTTTTATGCAGATCATTGTGTCTTTTGTACAGGTCATTGTGTCTTTTTTGTTTTTGCTTAATGTTGTGTTTTTCTGAACATTTTAAGACACAGTGATGTCGTATAATACATGGTGTCAAGCAATGATGGCACAATGAAGAGTATGAATAACACAGTGATCTTTAAAAATGCACAATTACCTATAATAAAGACACAAAGACGAATATGAACAATTTCGTACAGGTCATTGTGTCTTTTGTTTAGGTCATTGTGTCTTTTGCACATGTTCATTGTGTCTTTTGTGTTTCTTTTGAATGTTGTGTTTTCCTAAACAATTTAAGACACAATGATGTTGCATAATACATAATGTTAAGCAAGAATGACATAATGACGATTATGAATAACACAATGATCTTTAAATAAAGACACAATTACCCGTACAAAAGACACGATGATGAGTATAACAATTTTGCACAGGTCATTGTGTCTTTTGTACAGGTCATTGTGTCTTTTGTGTTTCTGCTAAATGTTGTGTTTCAATAAACAATTTAAGATACAATAATGTAGCAAAATACATAATGTTAAGCAAGAATGACATTATGACGAATATGAATAACACAATGATTTTTAAAAAAGACACGATTACCTGTAAAAAAAGACATGATTACCTGTAAGAAAAACACAAAAAGATAATTATACACAAACATTTAAAAAAGACACAATGACGATAATTAGACATAATGAGCTGAAAAAATAACATTTTTATAACAAAATTATACTTATTTTAAAGATTAAAAAATGCTCGTTTTTATGATATTTTTTTAAAAAAAAAATAATATCGTATGAAAAAGTTATTAACATTTAAAAAATGTGAGGGAAAGTCGTTATAACTAAATTACCCTCTAATAACTTTTATATCTAAAATTTTAAATTTTCCATCTTAAATTTGATCTCATTATTTAATGGTGAATAAATAATCTTAGCCTTTTTAGGATAATGAGATTATTTACTTGAACCCAATTCTACAATTATAAACATACTTAATCAAACATAATAAATGATTAAACAAACATAATCATGTTTAAAAAAATATAGGATTTGGTTTTAATGTTTTATTATTTGGATTTTTGTTAACCGGCTCAACCAGTCGGTTCGTTTGAAGGCGGTTCACATGCAAATTTTGGGTCCGCCTAGGGCTGTTCAAATCGCTCGCCACTCGTTACTCGTTCGTCGCTCACTCGGAAAAAAGCTTGGAAAAAGCTCGTTTGAATTCCGCTCGGCTCATGCTCAGTTCGGTTTATAAATGAGCCGAGCACGAGCCAAGGTAAGCTCGCTCGTTGTTCGCTCGAATAGTCGCTCGATCGGCTCACTCGTTTGGCTCGCTCGGATAGTCGCTCGGTTGGCTCGCTCGTTTAACTCGTTCGTTTAAGTATAACTAAATTATATATATATAGGGAAGTGATCTATTGCTAACCTTAGGATAGAGCAATAACTCATTAACCTCACCATATTTAATGATCAAATTACAAGATACTTATCTAATAGTTGATATTAAACTATAATATAATAATGTAATTGATTTGAAAGAAAAAGGGAATAAGGGTATTAATGTAATTTGTTATATTAAATACTTTACCCCATCTTTTTTTATACATCCATAACTTTTTTATACTATAATATTTTTTTATAAAAATTGCACCATTTTACTCGTCTTTTTTTCTCTTTAATTCCGTTATAGTCTTGAATAGGCTTTTTTTTTTCGGATGTTCGTATTTACACCAATGTAACAAGTATAAAACTAACAAATTATTTGTAACGAGTTGTAACGAATTTGGATTTACATTGTTGTATAATAAATAGGGGCTAAGTTTAAGAGTGTAAACGAGCCAAGCCGATCCTGAGCTCGTTAATTACGTTATATTCTTGACTAGGTTTTTTATTTTTTCCGGATGCTCGTTAATTACGTTATATTCTTGATTTTGTAACGAATTTTGGTTTTTAAAGTATTAAAATGTCTTTACAATCTTGTAGATATAATTTTTTTTAAAGTATTAAAACGTATTTACAATCTAGTAGATATAACGAATTTTGGTTTTTATCAACAAAATGTTATAGTATTTTTTTAAAGTGTTAAAATGTATTTACAATCTTGTAGATATAATTTTTTTATAGTATTAAAATGTATTTACAATCTTGTAGATATAACGAATTTTGGAGCATACGGAAAAGATAAAAAAACCTAGTCAAGAATATAACGTAATTAACTAGCTCGGGATCGGCTTGGCTCGTTTACACTCTTAAACGTAAACCCTATTTATTCTACAATAATGTAAACCCAAATTCGTTACAAGTCGTTACAAATAATTTGTTATTTTTATAATTGTTACATTGGTGTAAATACGAACATCCGAAAAAAAATAAAAAAACCCAGTCAAGACTATAACGGAATTAAAGAGAAAAATAAGACGAGTAACATTGTGCAATTTTTATAAAAAAAATATTATAGTATAAAAAAGTTATGGATGTATAAAAAAAGAGGGGGTAAAGTATTTAATATAGCAAATTACTAATGTACCCTTATCAAATAATAAAAGAAAAATCCATGTGTTTATTTCTGATTGGGTAAAGAAAGTTAATAGGTTATGCTCTAAGTGTGAGTTAGTATTTGATCACATTCCTATATATATATATAGGGAAGGGTTCTAATGCTAACCTTAGGATAAAGCAATAACCCATTAACCTCACCATATTTAATGATCAAATTACAAAATGCTTATCTAATGGTTGATATTAAACTATAATATAATAATGTAATTGATTTGAAAGAAAAGAGAATAAGGGTATTAATGTAATTTGTTATATTAAATACTTTACCCCATCTTTTTTTATACATCCATAACTTTTTTATACTATAATATTTTTTTATAAAAATTGCACCATTTTACTCGTCTTTTTTTTTTCTCTTTAATTCCGTTATAGTCTTGACTAAGTTTTTTTATTTTTTTTCAGATGTTCGTATTTACACCAATGTAACAAGTATAAAACTAACAAATCATTTGTAACGAGTTGTAACGAATTTGGGTTTACATTGTTGTATAATAAATAGGGGTTAAGTTTAAGAGTGTAAACGAGCCAATCCGATCCTGAGCTCGTTAATTACGTTATATTCTTGACTAGGTTTTTTATTTTTTCCGGATGCTCGTTAATTACGTCATATTCTTGATTTTGTAACGAATTTTGGTTTTTAAAGTACTAAAATGTATTTACAATCTTGTAAATATAATTTTTAAAGTATGAAAATGTATTTACAATCTTGTAGATATAACGAATTTTGCTTTTTATTAATAACATGTTATAGTATATTTTTAAAGTATTAAAACGTATTACAATCTAGTAGATATAACGAATTTTGTTTTTTATCAACAAAATGTTATAGTATTTTTTTAAAGTATTAAAATGTATTTACAATCTTGTATATATAACGAATCTTGGTTTTTATCAACAAAATGTTATAGTATTTTTTTTAAAGTATTAAAATATATTTACAATCTTGTAGATATAATTTTTTTAAAGTATTAAAACGTATTTACAATCTTGTATATATATAACGAATTTTGGTTTTTATCAACAAAATGTTATATTATTTTTTTTAAAGTATTAAAATGTCTTTACAATCTTGTAGATATAATTTTTTTAAAGTATTAAAACGTATTTACAATCTAGTAGATATAACGAATTTTGGTTTTATCAACAAAATGTTATATTATTTTTTTAAATTATTAAAATGTATTTACAATCTTGTAGATATTATTTTTTTATAGTATTAAAATGTATTTACAATCTTGTAGATATAACGAATTTTGGAGCATCCGGAAAAAATAAAAAAAACCTAGTCAAGAATATAACGTAATTAACTAGCTCAGGATCGGCTTGGCTCGTTTACACTCTTAAACGTAAACCCTATTTATTCTACAACAATGTAAACCCAAATTCGTTACAACTCGTTACAAATAATTTGTTATTTTTATACTTGTTACATTGGTGTAAATACGAACATCCGAAAAAAATAAAAAAACGTAGTCAAGACTATAACGGAATTAAAGAGAAAAATAAGACGAGTAAAATGGTGCAACTTTTATAAAAAAAAATATTATAGTATAAAAAAGTTATTGATGTATAAAAAAAGAGGGGGTAAAGTATTTAATATAGCAAATTACTAATTTACCCTTATCAAATAATAAAAGAAAAAGCCATGTGTTTATTTCTGATTGGGTAAAGAGAGTTAATGGGTTATTGCTCTAAGTGTGAGTTAGTATTTGATCTCAATCCTATATATATATATAGGGCATGGAATTTTATATAACCCACTAAATGTGTGCTAACCCAAATAACTTTGGGAAGATGAACCCGAATTTTGGATTTTTTGTTTTAAACATCATTATAACACATTTTGAACCACATGTTCTTTTATGAGTTTGGGCTAATTCTTTTTCGTTTGAGATCCTACATCATTGTAGTGTGTGCTACAACACTGTAAATTTACAGTAATGTAGCACTCACTACAATGATGTAGGATCTCAAACGAAAAAGAATTAGCCCAAACTCATAAAAGAACATGGGGTTCAAAATGTGTTATAATGATGTTTAAAACAAAAAATCCAAGATTCGGGTTCATCTTCCCAAAGTTATTTGGGTTAGCACACATTTAGTGGATTATATTTTTAACCTTCCCCTATATATATATATATATATATAATATTTTTTAATGCATAACTAATATAATTGTTTTTATATTTAAACTACTTTCAAAAGACCCAAATAGGCAAATACCCAATATCCAAAAATTTAAAATTTATTCTCAGATCCATTTGTTTCACTTTTCACGTTAAAACCTAATTTCCAAATACCAAATACTTAGCCACTCGTTCACTCCCAGTTGTGATCTTTTTGCTTAGACTAGTTTGGATGTGTTTTTAGAGGTTTAGATTCATTGGATTATGTTTTGAAAAAAAATTGTCATTGCTTGAGATTATTGTTAATAAGCATGGCTTCCTTTAATCTCAAATTTGATTGTTGTGGTTTGGGATTATTAGATGCTAATGTGAGTGTTGATACGTAACTATAATAACAAACTAGATAGCAGTTGGTAGTTATTCGCTGCATTAAATTTTATTTTTAAACTGAGCAAAAGCGAACCTAGCCGAGCCGCTCGATTTTAAAATGAGCCGAGCACGAGCACAATATTTGGCTCGATTCTGCAAATACAAACCAAGCCGAGCTGCTTGGTTTGAAAACGAGCCGAGCAAGAGCACACCCTCGCTCTGTTCGGTTCGGCTCGTGAACAGCCCTAGGTCCGCCGACACACCAGCTCAACCAGCCGATTCATTTGAAGGCGGTTCACATCACTTGAGTTCACCTTCGTTAAGGGAAAAAGAAGGGAGTAGTAATTTCTTGGCGATGATGTTGGTGGTGGTTTTTGTAAAAATGAGAGCGAACAAGAGACGTCACCTTTGATGGTGATGGGGTTTCCATTTCCATCTGATCAGCTCAGAAGCAAATGGAGGCTGTGGTGTTTGTGTTGATAGAGGTGATGTGTCTTTCATTAGCCATGAAAATGGGTATTATTTGCATTGAAACAAAAAAGATATATAAGATTTGACATATACCAGCAATAATAATAAAAAACTTGAAAGAAACATGTTACGTTCTTATAAAAAATTAAAAAACAAATTTCCTATCTCTTTTTAAATATCAATAATTTTTTGTAATTAAATTATATAATTAAATATTAAAAAATATAAATATTCTTATTTTAATAAGAGTAAATTACTGACATTGTTAATGCGATTTGCTAGTATTTCACTTTTGGTTTATAAGTTTTATAAATTACTCAAATTGTCCCAAAATTTTGACATTCGTAACATATATAGTAGAGGTGGCAATTGTTACTCATGTCAAAGGAAATGGGTTGGTTTGGGTAAACAATTGTGGTATAATGGGTTGAAATGCGTGACATCATAATAGTGGATGGGTTGAGATGGGTAGCACTTGAACACAATGCGGGTCAAGATGGGTAACCAAAAAAGTATGTAAATGCAATAGATTCAAATATTTAAGAATGATTAAATACATATTTGATGAGAAAATCACTAAAAATTATCCAAATGGACTATTTATTTACTTATGACATATCTAAAGTTCAATTAAATTGATGTTTTTTGAGAACAATCAATTTAAACCCGAATTGATTTTGCTTAAAACCCGTTCTGATCCGCACCCATCCTGACTCTAACCCGTTCTCACCCGTTACCCAACCCGACCCAACCCGCCCATTTTGCCAGGCATAATATATAGTCCTTAAGTCAACAAATTAACTTAACATACTTCATCAAATTAGCCGCACATAAGAATTATATATGATACATATGTTTAAAGTTTGAAACATACGAGTAATTTATAAAACATAGAAATCAAGAATAAAATCTTAACAAACAATGTTTTACTATTCTAATAATTTACTATTTTATTAAACTTTAATAAAATATAAGAATATTTCAAATGTTAAATATAATTTTTTTAACTATCAAATATTTATTATTATTTGATTTTAATGAATTATATTTTTTAATTATTCAATACATAAAATACATAATTTCCTAGGCTAGTATGTGTGTCAGTGTGTATATATGTGACAAATGAGTAAATTGCCTTAATATTATTATTCTTATCCACTCATTGATTGAGAATATGAAATATTTTATAATATATTAGTGGTAAACATTGGGTTAAATAGTTACTGCAATTAAAGAGTTACATAATGTGTGAGTAATCATATACATAAAAATATACAATCGCTACCATATGCAACCCTTATTTATTGCATTAATCCGTATCCACTAACATAAATTTAAGTCTTTTTCTATTATCATTTTACACATGTAAAACACTTTATTATATTAGAAGTTTACGTAAATTCAAATGCGTTTAAGATTTAAAACAAGTGTAAGTTTGTTTTACATTTAACCACACATATAATATAACAAAAACTTAACTAAGGTAGGATCATAAACGACATATGTGTGCCTACAAACCAACTATACCACATCATTACCAACAACATTGAAAAATTTTGCTTATTTACATGCAAACATTCTCCTTTCCATGATTAACAAATTTCATGTGTATGCTATCATGCTCCCTTCGTGTGCATGTCAGCAAACAAATTAATCCTTAATCAACTAAAACTTTACAATACATTCTTCATTTGAACAAACAGTCGATCGCAAGCAAGCAAAGATGTGTGAGGTCGAACAAAATTACCATCAAGGTTGACAAGTTTTTTTCAGTATGGCAGAAGCATACTCAGAAATTGTTTCTTCTCCTGATTCACGGAGTGTTGCAATTACCGGGTACAGATCAGATGCACGCAGGAACTGTCGACAAGGGGCATGCGCACACATCTTATACAATGCAAAAAGAGCTATTTTTAAGGGTGACTCGCTGACAGCGTCTTTCCTGCTTGGATTGGGAGCAACAACAGAACAATCTGCCACTAACTTTAATAAAGCCTGCAAAACCCCATATAAATAGTCAATAATGATATCATTATGCTAATATTAGATATAGTTTTAAATGTCAAAAGTATCTACCTGCATTGCTCCTTTAGATACCATGTCTTGACAAAGTTTGTTGGAGTTGCGGACAAGATTGCTAAGGGCACCGGATGCATTTGCCTTTGTTTTGTCTTCTTCTTCAGAAAGCAGCAAACTCGCGAGTTGTGGGATGCATCTTCTTAGGTCTTCATAAAAGAAATCGTTATGATATGCTGCGTTACCAATCTATTTAAAAAACAAAAGTCAGGTAAGCAATGTTTCAGCATAAACATATTGCAAGTTAAAAAAAATGTCATCTTACTGCGAAACAAGCAAATTTACGGGTGCGTTTGTCCCCATCAGAGCAGCGATCAACTAAGAGACTCACGATATTATGCTTTGCCTTTAAAAATAAAATACAAAGAAATGTCACATATATAAAAACTAATTCTAGAGTCATCAGTAATTTGATGCAAGACTATTTATGTGTGCTATTAAAGAATGACACATACCAACATGCCATAGAAGTAAGAGTTATGCCGACACATGTTTCCTAGAGCACTGCATGCCTTGGCACGTATATTGGGATCTTCATGAGTAAGAAAACCTTTCAGGAATTCTAAAATGTTAGCTCCCTCAATGTGCTCATAAAAATCCTGCATTTAAACATTTCTTTTAAATAAATTAGTATCAATCATTTCTTAAAAATGCTACAAATATAAAATAATTAGTCAACAATCGACCTTATGCATACGAGCTACATCTGAAACAATCATCAGAACATCCAGTTTGACTTCTCTCGGTGAGGAATGATCAAGCAACCGTCTCATCATATTTGGATTTAACAGACCTTTGCCAAGGAGTTGTACAACCAGTGGCCCATGACCCGTCATTTTCGCTAGAAACGCAACAGGTCTTGCAGCATCCTTTAAGTCGACATGTTTTAAGCATTGAATTACATGGCCTGGAACTCCTACCTGCAGATATAAAAGCAGTCACAAACTAGTATACACGCAAAATGAAATAAATTCGGAAAATATAGTAAAATATTGACCTCAAGAAGGATTTGGATATATCTCTTCATGCTTGCCTCAATTGATTTAACCAATTCTTTGTCGTCAGCACAAACTTTACCACCAGGAGACCCAATGTTTAAAAGAAAACCACTATTTACTGAAGCAGCGGTAGCGGTAGCAGCAGACGGAGAATTTGTTACATTTTGTACTGCAACAAATGGAAATGCCAGAAGATTAATAACAGCACTAACTGTATCTCTTGTTCCATTTTTTCCTCCACCAGGTCCACCCCAACATCTTATAAGCTTAAGGTGTACATCTGATATTAAATCAGACACTAGTTTCACATGCTCCTTTATAAGCAAGACTTGGCGAAAAGTTGAACTGCCACCTGACAGAGACTGACATAACGAAGAAACAGTCCATACAACTCCAACAGGTGATAATCCAATTTGATTTTGATCTGAATGGTTGTTTCCCAATAAATTAACAAGAGTTTGGGGAATGCCACTGGCACACAACTGTTGAACTGCTAAAGCTCCACCCCACATTAATCTGGAATCTAGCAAACCAACACAGCCATCCCTAAACCCGTGCCAATAGGAGAGCTTGTTTCCATTGTTACTATCTGTTAAAGTCCTTAAATAATCACAAAGAGTTGCACTTCGGGGAATTAGAGGCACAGCTAATTCTGATATTGATGTTTCAACAGAAGAATAACTTTCAAGGGACAAAATTGAAGCAAGTGCCAACATGGCAGACATGGAATGAGGTTGGAAGGAATTCTGTATTCTGTCACATAAAGAATAATGGTGGGCAAGATCAGAGAGGCGAGAGTGTTGTCTTTTTGCTGATGAGGTAAGCATGAAAAGGGCCGAGTTCCTTCCAGTCAACTTTAGTGATTGTGCAACTGCAGTGAGTAGAAGGCACGAATGGCAAACGATGGCACATGGATTTGATATTTTACTTTTTAGATTGTTTGTGTCCCCTGTTCTGTCCATGGAAGCACAAAGAGATAATATTGAAAAGATCTCTGATATAATTGTATTATCACCACCTCCACTAACAACTGTGGTAACTGGTAAAGAACTAGGGAGACCACACAAAACACCACTAACTGAGCTATTATGCAAGCAGCATCTTAAGAGGATCTGAAACAAGAGAAATTCTCAACACTCTTCAAGTAATGAATTCTGTTTTATCTCTAACAATTACCTTTGAAGGGAAACAACTAACCCCAAAGTGTATTTTCAATACATAAAACCTAAATCGTAGTATTCAAAAAATAAAAAAAAATAATTATTATTTTAACCATATTTGAGACACTAATTAATTATAGAAACAATTTAATGTTTCTGGTGTTTCTGATCAGCCCGGCACATTTTAACCCAACAAAAAAAAAAATAAACATGCTACCCAACAGCCCACTCATCATGATTCCTCTGGGATTAGCATTTTATAAAATACAATCACCTGAATAGCAGAAGACCATGCAGCCTCTAAACGTTGGCGAAGACAATAGTAAAAAGCAACTTGTACAGCTTTGGATCTGAGGAATGCTCGTGTGACCCCATCAACTATTTTTTCAGAATCTATACCAATTAATGGTTCAGGTCCATCATCATTAATGTTAAGGCAATCCAACGAGTGTGAATACATTGAGCTCAAGGGAAACACATGTTTATTTTTAGTTGTAGATTGAATCTCAAATGCGTCTATTAATGACCAAATAGCCCTACATGCTTCACAAGCAGCACGTAACAAATTAGACGATCCGGACATGAGACTTGTGCCACAACTCACTAAGTGTGAAAGCAGAGTATCTGCTACCCCTGATGATTTAGCATGCTCTAATATCTCTTTAAGGCCATTGATTGCTGTGTCAGCACGGTTGGTTGCCAAAGATGCTTTCAAACCTTGTGCTGCTCGAGATGCCATAACAGTGATGCAGGCAATTGATTCATATGAAAGTCTTCTAGATGTATCGTCTGTAGAACTAGAAACCTACCAATACCAAAGTTTGAGAATAAATCTAAGAATTGCATTAGTTATATTTATTCCCAATCAACAGTTGAGTATAACCTCTTTATAAAGCTCCACTATAGCAACCCAGTGCCTGGTGTGTGACTCTCCAAACCCACCTCCACAGTTTTCCAATAACTTTTTTATAACTGAGAAACACTGCACACAAGAGGCAAATGACAATTATCTTTATAACAACCAGGAGAGTGGAGAAATTTAAAATTTTAACATTAGAATTTATAAAGACATGACAGAAAAAGAAATAAAGAGAGAACCATAATTTCTTAACAAGTAGTTACATACCTTTATCAGCAAGTCATTATAATCTGAATTTTTTTTACGAAGAATATTAGCAGTAAAGCCAATAAGTTCCCAAAAAACTTCATCAAGAACCCCTGCAGAATTAATGGTACCAGCAGCAACTAAGTTCGAAAGAATTTTCAAGGACTGGTTTGCATTCAGAACATCTTGATCCCTGAACAATTTTAAACTTCATAAAATAATAAATAGATATCATAGAGTAAAAATCCAAGGAACTGTACTGTAAGGTTAAGAAAATATTCACAAACTTCTAAGGATTATGGTTACCTGCATTGCCGATTTTTAAGAGGCAACAAGATAACTGATAGAGCTTCATTATCTTGGCCAATCAACTTGGCACCCTTATTAGTACGAGAATTGTTTTCCAATTTGTCCAGTAGCTGGCAACCTGAGAGGATAGAACTTGACCTCAATATTCATATGAACAAATTCAATACAACTGTTTGAAAGTATGTACGTGTAACATAATGAAAAGTTCTATGTTAATAATCGGTTCATATCAAGCTATCAGTATAATGCTTTCATTGTGCCTTGTGGGCCTTGTCACTAAAAGGCGTGTTTAGACAAGTATAATTATGAAAGATGCAAATTTGTCCCATCACCCAATTTCATCATCTTTCCAAAAACTTCCATGATTACACTCGGTAGTTGCATTATCAGTTAAATATATTAGTTCTACTTAGGTGCCGTTTAGTTCACAGAGTGTGTTGTGAAGGATATGGAATGCAATCTTTTAAAAATCTTTAACTTGTTTGATTGGTAAATTTGTGATTGGAATAGGATTGTTAAAAAATTGAAATGACAAATCTGCCCCTTTATACCATCCTCCTTCAACCATCCCTGAAAAATCTCCTTCCAACCCTGTGATCATCAAAATCAGCCTACAACTAGATCTCGTCTTCATCACCGCTTGAAGCTAACCAGAGCTTACAATTTGATTTCAATCTATGATTCCCATGATGGTCAGTATTCATCGTCACTTCATTGGAATCTGATCACTTCTTTCATTCACGTCACAATCGCTTATAGCTAACTAGCAACTTTTAGATATAGTGGTTTTGGATCTAATCTTGTGATTTCATTTTTGTTTTTGTCTATATTCATCCATTGAAGAAATAAGAAGAATGTTGTTGATTTTTTTTATGTTCATTCTAGTTCATCTTAATTGTCTTCTAGTCTTCTACTACACCACTCATCTTCAGCCTTGATTATAGAGTTGTAAACAAGCCAAGTCGAGCCGAGCCAAAATTGGCTCAAGATTGAAAATTTACAAGATGGCTCGACTTGGCTTCAATTTTTGATCAATTTGAAAAGCCAAGCTTGATCCAACTCGTTGTTCAACAAGTCGTCACGGGTTTAAATTTATTTTGCATTTTTTACACAATAATAAAGAAAAAAAAAATCTTTAACACACACATGAAGCATAATTTCTAAGCAAAAGAAATTATAATCCAAATTCAATACATCACCAAGTTTTTCAGTTGTAAACAAAGCAAAATGTTTATTACATGATCTTGGGTTTCTATAAAACATATAATAAACAAAAACGAATATTCAAAAAGTAAACAAAGCGTGAGCTTTTTCGAAATAATCTGAAATTCTGATCAAGTACTAATGCTTATGATTCTTTTGAAACTTTAGTAAACAAATACATAAATAAATATATAAACTAATTATATGTGTGTGTGCTAGGTTAGAAATCCTATGCATTGCACATTTTAATAAAGAAAAAATTAAATAGTAATTAGTAGGGATGAGCAAAAAAACGGATACCCTCCTGTGCCAGAAAACCCAACTAGAAAGTACCCTAAAACCGAGACCGTACTACATATTGAGTTTGGTTATCGGTTCACATAATACCCTAAATTCGGTATCGGTCCGGTTCCGGGTATTTAGCTCAAATATCTGAATTTCAAATGCTACCTGAAGTCAAGTTGTTTACCATGTTGCGTATAGGATCTAAACTAATCCGATTGGACTTTAAGACCAGAAAGTGATTACGTTGACATTTCAACCTAATCCTATAATGGTTTGCAGTTCCAATAGTTTATTAGTTTATTATTTTTTAATCAAGTTAATCGGATACTTGAAACCCCCAACAACCCGAATTTAGCAAAACCTTATATCCAAATCCGACTCGAATATCTGAGTACCTAATTTAGGTTCAGACATTTCCAACCCGAATTATGAATCAATTTTTTCGGATTTAAGACATGATTCGGGTTTTGGTTTTTTTTTGGATTTCTGATTTTTTCGAACACCACTAATTAAACTTAGGTTACATATCTTTCGAAAAAGTCACCGGAATATTTGTTGAATATTTTTTTTCAATTATTCTTTACTTCTCTATTTTGATAGAAGCAAATTGGTTTTTTTGATCAATGAATTGATTCAAGGATTATCATCAGTTCTTTATTTTGACGAAGAACTGAAGAAGTATGACATGGACTTTTTGTTCAATTATTTACATGGTTTTAAAAAAGCACACCCTGGCACAAGGAGACCGCAGCACAAGCCTCCTCACTCCATGTGAATCAAGGCATAATTTGTAGGAATGGCACACAAAAAGCGTGATTTTTAAGGAAAATATACCACTAAAGCACGCACTTCGAGTACAAGGAGTGTGTTTATTTTTCAAAGTATTATACATGTGGCAAAAAAAGGTTGTTTGCGTAAGTAATTTATAAATTAAATCATATATAAACCTTATTTATATCTTTATTATGGGTCAGAGATGCTAAAACCTATGGGATGTATAAAATAATTATATAAATAGCCCGCGCCTTGCGTGCAAAAATGTAGGAAGCTTGAATTCCTATGGTTGTAGGAATGTGATGTATTCCAATTCCATCCTATGGTGAAACAACACAATTTCTGGTGGAAATGTGGAATGTTTTCCAAACCCAGTTCCATTTCCATCAGATTCTATAACCCAAACAGGACATTACACTTTCGCAAATAACAAAAATAATGTTTTTTTGCCAAATAAGACTTATGACTAGACAATAAAAGCATGCTCTACAGAAATAGAGCATTGACTTATTTCTAAAACAAATACAGCAATCATAAATAAGGGATGTGACTTCTAAGCATTGTCTAGTACTTCAGTATTTTAAATTTTGCAATCCTAAAGCATGAAATGCACTTTAATTTTGGCACCTCAAAGAATATCATACCATCAACGAGTGGTGAAAGTTAGATACATAATTAACTTAGCATGAAGAAAAAAGTGAAGTATACTTGAGTTGTAATTTACCTGATTGTACATTGTCACTTTCTATAACCTTTTGAGAGTCCAGTTGTGGTGGAGAACAGTCAATAGAAGAGTCTTGACCCAAATCTATGGTATTTGCATCCATAGTTGTATGAGTTTGGCTTTTAACTGCTGTAATTTCTTTAAATTTAGTTATGCTTGTTCAAGGTCAGTTGAGTAATTCAGTAAAATTTCATTAAAGGCCTTACCTTCCGGACTTGCAGAGGTTAAGCCAGTTGTTTGTACATGTTGTTCTCCTTTCCAAGCAGCATCGCTTCCTCTAGAAGCAGCGTTGTTGTTGCAAAGCTCCTTATAATTTATTAACATGCTTAAAATGTCATTATGTGATTAGGCTTATAAACCTGACTTGAAAATAAGTAAGACAGGATACATACCCTAGCCTTAACATCTTCAAGAGTTTCTGCAACAAATGGATGATCAAGAAGCTTGGGCCATGTCAGCCTGCTATTAGGATCCTGCACCCATAGTTTTGATATATTTTCAGTTGATCATAATTAGAACAAAATTAAATACAGAATAAAAAAAATTCAAATATTTATCATCTTACCTTATTAAGCAAACCCCTGAGGAAGTTTCTGAAATTTGCACTCATTGTCTCTGGGTACTTCACTGGATCCTGGAGGTATCTTAATAATGAATTTGCATGTCATAGAAATATCTTTTTACAACTGAATTTGGTTTAAGGTCTCAAACCTTGATGATATGTCGGATAAGTGCATATACTGAGTTAGTGTAAAAAGGAGGCTGGCCAACAAATAATTCATACCTAAATTTAAAACAAACAAATTCAAATTAAAGATTTTGAAGTCTACACAACAACTATATTTCTCATATAGCTTAAATGGAAAAAAACACACGCCAAAAATCATTATAATTAATCTACTTCAGGTCAGTAAACATTTACCACACCTTTAAACACCATCCAAGAAAAAACAAAAGTCAAATTAGTCATTGGCACAAGTTAAAACTTTTATGTGTTTGTATCCATCCCCCAAGTAGTCTAAAAGGAAAATTAGCCAATACTAGAAAAACAGCAAAATAATTAACCTTTGCTTTCAGAAAAATTTACATATTTTCAAAAAGAAAAAACTTACAGAATAACCCCAAGGGACCATAGATCGACTGTATGGGTGTAGGGTTGCTCTCGTACAAGTTCTGGGGCCATGTACAATGGAGTACCTGAAAAAAAGTGAATGAAGAATATTGAGTAGTCAGTAGAAAAAAACATCATGATCATATTAGGTAGTGAAACTGATAGTACCTTTAATTGAGCGTAAAACAACTGTATTATTTGACATAGCACGTGCAAACCCAAAATCACATAACTATTTCATAAGAAAAAGAGGAATGATTATGGTTAGATGATTGAATAAAATATATAAACGTTAAAACGTAACAGTTAAAGTGTTTGTTAAAAAAAGCCTTCTTTTGGGCTCTCTTCTTCAATTTCGTTTTAACAAAAGATGCATATAGGGAACCAAGTTCATAAACCAAAAACTACAGGCAAATTAACATTATGTAGTTTTAATAAAGGATATTATAGATATGTTGCCAAATTAGTCAAAAAAATACAATAAAATTGTTATAGCTGATAAGTGAAACCTCAATAATCCACTCAGAAGGCATCTATAGAAAATAGGTGAACAATTCTTCGCCAAAAAATTTGCCAACTGTCTGATAATGACTTCCAAGTATATGTGCAAGAATGCCAAGTAAAAGAAACTGACTTCTACCAACAGGAAATTGGGAATATCTAGATACATATATAATTAACCAAAATGACTCATATAAATGTGTGTCGTTAAACAAAATTTTTGCTAATTTTCCAATCAACTAACCTTAACGACACCCCCAGCACAAATCAAGATGTTTTGTGGCTTCATGTCACGATGAATAATACGGTTGGAATGCAAATAATGCAATGCCCTCACCTGAATATTTTCAGAAAGCATAAACATATGGATGTGAATATCATAAAATTTTAATAAAGAAAAATTGGCAATATATTATTATTTTATGTAGCTGAAAAACATGAATCAGTTTTTACTACATCAAAAAGTGTAAATCCTATAACAGATGGACACAAGCCAAGCTTTTAAAACCCAGTGTGCAAAGAGAGTGTATAGTTACAGTGTATATAAGGTGTACTCAGTTTATATTTTGCGACATTTGGAAAAAATGTACAGTTAGGTTACTAAAATACCAACTGCTTTGCAATTTTCTGCACTTCATCTTCAGGAAGGCACTTATCATCTTCTAGGATCTCAAATAATTCACCCTGAACAAAAATGCATTCAATCAATAGGAGGTAAAATCTTACAGATAGCCCCCTAGCTTCTACTGGGTAATCAACTACATTTATGTATAAAGGAAACCAAAGAAGGGCTATGAGAAAGAGAAAAAAGTTAGTTACTTGGGCAAATTCGGTAACAACACAGAACTCCTGTGGACTTTCAAAGGAGTCTAACATCTGAATAATATTTTCATGTTTCAGTTTTCTCAAGATCTGCAAATGGTAGGCATCACAGAAATTACAATCCAACACAAATATTATGCAAATCAAATATATAAAGAACATATATACCTCAATTTCCTGTCTAAGATTTTGAATGTCCTTTTCGCTTTTACCATGCTTTAGTATGAATTTCATTGCTACAGTCTAAAACAAATAGACAAAAATATAATCAAAAAACTAATACAACTATGACATCAACAATAACAAAAAAAAAAAGAAAATAAAAGAAGAATAATTATGAAGTTGCATAAACCTGGCCAGTGAACTTTCTTCTTCCCTTGTATACTTTACCAAACGATCCTTCTCCTACAAGCTCTATCACATGATAATTATCCACCCCCATCTCTAGATCTTTTACTTCAACAGCTAACAATGACTACAAACTGCATAAATTAATCGCCCGATCACTATTAAACACAAGTCCGTTACAATTTCGCTAAAAACTTGGAATATGTACCGTATAACATGATATGATATTAGTATGCAACGAAGTAAAGAACAAATAAATATCTCACTAATGACAGCTATACAGCAAGGCGTATCTAATCAGATGACCTCCGATCTTAACGGCAACCTTCGATCTACTGATATCAGAACAAGAATGGGTAGCTATCGAGAGAGGAAACGCGAGATTTCAGCATAGAGAAGAAACTTGTGGCTGTGGGTTGCCCTGATAGAGAAGAAACGGAAGGGAGGAATTGGAGTTTTGGGGATGAAGGGGTTAGGGTTTCAAAAACTTCAATCAAATTACACAACGATTAACCAAAAAAAAAAACACGTAACAGTGAATTGGAAGATGAAGATGAATCTGGATAACGGAAACCTGAGGAAGATTGAGCGTAATCGGTGGGATTTGAACTCATACTCTTTCCCGCTCAATTGAAAAGTTGAATGATAGCAGCGGTGTGAGTGAGACAGCTTGTTTTGTTTGGATACTAGTTTTTCACGGAGTTAATTTTCACCGAAATTAAAAAAATTTGTTAGTTTAGTTAAACAATTATTTTATAATTGGTTGAAATAATATGTAATTAGTTGAAATTAATAACACTTTAAAACAATACAAGTCAAGATAGATGTCCTAACAATCTATATGAATGCAATAAATTCAAACAATTATGTAATAATTAAAAACATACTTGATAAGAAAAATCAATAAAAATTATCCTAATAGGCTATTTTTTAGTTATAACACATGTTAACTTAAATCAAATTGTTGTTTTTCAACAACTCATCTAGACCCAAACTGATTTTGTTTAAAACTCGTTATGACATGCACTCATCCTGACCCAAACTCGTTTTAACTCGGCTTGTAGATTTACGAGTCGAGCTCGAGCCGATCCGAAATTTCTTTCGAGCCAAAAATTCGAGCTCGAGCTCGTAAAAAACCTCGAGCCACGAGCCAGCTCGTTTTTTTCCTCCACTTTACACACACACACACATATATATAATTATACATAAAATCTAATATATCTACATATTTATATAAGATATTGAATATATATAAATGTATATATTATGTATAATATACGTGTAGGGGATGGAATTTTTGATAACCCTCATCTTTTGTTACAACTCATTAACCATCATCCAATGGTTACTTTAAAAATGTAAGTGTATAGGATGGTGACACGTGTCAGATTCCTTTTTTTTTCTTTTTTTTAATATAAAGGGCATTTAAGACATTTGTTATTTAAGTAAATTTTACCCATTTTTTTTAAACATTCATAACTTTTTTATACTATATTATTTTTTAAAAAAAATTGCACCATTATACTCGTCTCATTTTTCTCTTTAATTTCGTTATAGTCTCGACTAGTTTTTTTTTTGATGTAATGTATTTACATCATTGTAACGAGCTTAAAGATAGCAAATTAATTAGAAATTTTTTCTAACAATGGTAAATTACAGTAATGTAACAAAAAATGAAGTAATGTAACACGAAATGAAGTAATTTACAATGACATAATTAACGGTGACGTAACACATTATTTTATTTTTTTTCTATAACAATGATAATTACAATGATAAATTACAGTGATGTAATAGAACACATTATTTTGATTTTTTTCTCTCACAATGATAATTATAGTGATGTAATTTATCATTGTTCGAAAAAAATTTAAACTAATTTGTTGTCAATGTAAATTACATCACTGTAATTTAAACCAAATTCACCGAAAAAACCGACACCGAATTTTACGTCAATGATAATTACAATGATAAATTACAGTGATGTAATAGAACACATTATTTTGATTTTTTCTCTCACAATGATAATTATAGTGATGTAATTTATCATTGTTCGAAAATAATTTAAACTAATTTGTTGTCAATGTAAATTACATCACTGTAATTTAAACCAAATTCACCGAAAAAAACCGAAACCGAATTTTACGTCAATGTAAATTACATCACTGTAATTTTCATTTTTAAAAAAATTTCAAATAAATTTGTTATATTTAACCTCGTTACAATGATGTAAATATAGAGCATTTAAAAAAAGTAAAAAAAAAAATTAGTCGAGACTATAATGGAATTTAAGATAAAAATAAAACGAATATAATGGTGAAATTTTTTTTAAAAAATAATATATTATAAAAAAGTTATTAATGTTTAAAAAAGAGGGGGGAAAACTTATAATGGGTAAAATGACTATGATGTCCTTTTTAATATTTTAATATAATGCTTATGTGTAAGTTTATGATTGGTTTAAATAGGTTATGTAGTTGTAGCAAAAAAAGAATGTTATTTTTTATACCTTGCCCTATACGTGTATGTCAGTATGTGTGTGTGTATATTTATTTGTTTGTTTGTGTGTGTAATATAATATATATGTGTGTGTATAATTTAATATATATACATATATATATATATATATTAAAAATCGAGCCGAACCACGGGTCGAGCCACAAGATGAGCTTGAGCCGAGCCAACACAGGCTCCCGCTCGGCTCGTTTTTAACGAGTTTTTTTCGAAACGAGCCTTTTTCAAGACGAGCTTTTTTCGAGCGAGCCTCGAGCTTTTTGAACAGCCCTAGTTTACTATGAGTCCTATTTCTATCTCATAGCTTTGCAAAAGATTTTAATAAAATTAAAATTTTAATTTAATTTAAAGTTTATTATTTCCTTTTTCAATGGCAAGTTTATATTATTTCTAGACGATGCGAAGTTAAATTTAACTATTTTATAAGATCCGTACTTATAACATTTCATTTCATTTTAAGAGATAGTCATTATTAAGTAGGTTATTCTTCTAATAAGAGCATTTCAAATATAAGAAACAAGCCTCACATTTCAAGACAAAACATGAACCAGTTTCATAGAAAATTCATGTTATATTGGCATTTAGTAAAATCATCAAAGACAAAAAGGATCATTAAACATCTTCGAAGTTCATATAAAAAAGTATGTTGCTATGCAAACTGAAAGCGCAAATAATATTACTATCTATACAAAAGTTCAAATATGGTTGGCAACCACATCAAAAACGAAATTCACAATTTTGTTCAATTTTGATGTTACATATATAGTTTGTTTTTTCGGTTTTAAACGATTTTCACTTTTTTTTTAATATACCCAATTGCTTATCACAAGACAAAGAACATTTATGAACTTCTCCTATCAATGATATGTTTATCTTCTGATACAAGACAAGGTCCAAGGAAAATGATTATTCATGTTGACTACTAGTGTTTCTAAGGAACTTGTGTCTTTTGAAACACATCAAAGATTGATGCCAATCAATTACCCATCCAATAAGATGTTTCTCCCATGACACAATGATATTCATATTGTTGAAAGTTTGAGTTCCAAATACTAATGATTCAACCTAACATCTTACATGTAAGAACATATTTGGATTAACATATTCGTCTTTATTCAAGTTTATCTATTGTATAGTGCATTGTCCAGCTATATTAGGACACGTGTCATGTAACGATTATTTGTCTAATGAATATAGATTATACCCTATAATAAACAGAATTGATTTTATGATTTTATCTAGTGGTGGTCCAACTTGCTTGCCTAAGTGCATGCATTTGTTGTTGTAACTCTTAGTAAACAAAACTCAGTGTATTCTTATTCAAGATACTTTTGTGCAGTTTGCAATTGAATGAAAACTAATATTGCTTGTGTTCTTCATTGTTTTTTATTTGCATAAGCCTAAGTGTTCATAACATTGTGCCTAATAGATATATCTATAGTTGGTCGTTAAAATAAATAGTTATCTTATTTGTCTTGTATCAAAACAAACCTAATAAGTGGCATTAGTGAGTTGGATCCAATTTGAGATATTTAACCATCTTTAGATCATTAGTTTGTTTGTTTTTTTCTTACCTTCAATACACGATTTTTCAAATCAATGGTTACACCTACTAATTGAGATTGGGAATGTAACCACCATAAAACCTTTAATGTTCACTACTATGATACTTTAAAAATCAAGATGGAGATGCTTAACGAATACCAAGATCACAAGTTATGGGTTTATATCCTTAAAGGGCATTTCATTCCCAAGAAAACTGCAATAGGAAACGAAGGCATTGTGATTTCAAAAGATATCTCCAAGTACCAAAAAAAAGGATATTGTCACACCTGACCAAGTTGAAATCTTTGAAAAAACGTCGGATGCGACGAAATAGATTGTAGTATTAAGCACCAGGTATAAAGAAACCAAATGCATTCAACCAAATAAACCAAAAGTGTTTACATGGAATTTGGAATGAACATTGTTTGAATAATACTAAATGTGACATCCAGTACCAGATCGTCCGGCAAGTCTGTACGGTATGTGTACTTTCACCTATTTACTATGTGTAAATACATGTATATGAACAGTGTTTGTATTGATAGAATTCAAATTACAAGAAACAGTTGTACGTATTTTCGTGTAAACTTAAATACTGTAAGTACAAAACGCATTTGAAACATTAGTTGTATGTATTTAAGTGAAAACCTAAGTACAGTTAACACAACAGATCATGAGAAACAACAAAGTTCAGTAAATAACAAGAACATGTCGGTTGCGATCTGATATCCACAGATGACAGGAATCAGATGGCCGACAAATCAATACGAAAACAATGTGAAAACAGGATGTTAGTTGAGTCCGTCAGTGAGGAAACACAATTCAAACACAATTGCAGTATTATTTCAGAATAACGAATTTACAGTGTGTTTGCGTGGGTGACAATTCACACAAACATATATGTGAGTTTGGAGTTCTGAAATAATGACTGAGAAGTAGAAAACAAAAGTCGGAAAGCAAAACCCTCGTCGTGTTCGTTCGGGTGACGATTCGAACGAATACGCGCGAAGGTGACGCGTTTCGACGAAACGAAAACGAAAACGACACGAACGATAATAATCTAAGAAAATAAACCATTTTAATGTTTTACAATTTTGAAACTCATCAAAATTAAATAAAGAAACCATTTTATTTGAAAAGCGTAAAACACACGCGTTACGTTCCGGAAACGCAACGAAAACGCGAACCGAGCAACAAAAACAACCCTATGCTGTTGAAAGTAGCTCATGGTTACACACTCACACAGACTGAACCTCGGCTGAATGATCCGTTGGAATCAACCTGGTTGACCACGAACCACAGCCCATCGAATGGCTGGTTCGGCCTAAAGGGGGAGATTGAGCCGAAGGGTTGCTTCGCCCAAATGGGACTTCATTCGTGAGCCATTAATTCGGTCGAAATCTATTCGTTCGGCACACCCATTCGGTCGGCCCATCTAAGGTTCATTCGACCATCTGGGCGGCTGGGACACACCATTCGCCGAGACAACTTCATTCGGCTACCAGAAGCCATTCGACCACCCTCATACTCCACACATTCGGTCAAAGCATCAGTCTACATTCGGCCAATTACAGTGGTTCGGCCTAGCAACCCTTCATTCGGCAGTCATCACCCCGTTCGCCTCTTGTTATTCTGTGGGCCACATTTGGCCGAAGACATTCATTAGACAACCACGTGACTCGACCAAACAAACGAATCCGACCCAAAGCCTGATGTTTCGGCCCAACATGGCCCAATCGGTTTGAAGTAGAACCATGCAGCCCATGAGATTATTTCGGCCCATTTGATTTGAGATACAAATTAACATCTTGAAACCAACTTAAAAATATGCAAGAGAACTACATGCTTGAACATGGGATATAATGTACGAGATTACTACAAAGGTGGTGGGTTTAGTATAATAAATTTCAAAAACTTAAAACATAAAGCTTACAAGGGTTGTTGTTTGGTTATTTAATGACCATGTAGTAATTGTTTTAAACATAACAAGAATAATGTGTGGGGCTTTGAACCATAGCTCTAAGTTTATTCTTGGGTTATTTACTAAACCTCATATCAAACACATGATTTACACATTATGACAAGGTTTATCAATCTCAAGGGGAACTAAGGCTATACACACAACGTAAAGACACATAGTTACAATAATCTATGACACTTGAAACAAGGGCCGAACGACTACCGAGACCCACGAGTGTTAGCCAACTCTAAGGCTAACACATACACACACATAAATCTCTACAACCTGTACTCACAAATTTCAAACAACATGAAATCAATACAGGATCGTGAAAACAAACTCAAGTACGAACAAACAACAACAAAGTGAGTTCATATGCCCCTTTCACTTTAATCTTAACTGATTTTAAAACTCTCGGGGCTGAGAAACATGTTTACTTTTATTTATTTAAAAGTTTTGCTTAACATGTTGCTATTACATTGATTTTAGATAATAATAAATGGCTTATTATCGCTTATCATTGTATGCATGCTTGTATGATCATGATATGACAGGAATAATCAAATGAACAAGATAATATATCTTATTATTTCATCAACACATTAGAATAACGTAGTTGTAAGATTTTATCTTATAACACTTAGTTATTCTTACAAAAACAAAGTATTGGAATAATCACAGGCAAGCATATGAATGATATAAAGATACTATGTATCTTTGTAATAACATTCGATACAAGAGTTAAGTAAGTGTATTAGGACAAGTCCTTTAAAAACTTGGCTTTACAACTCAACACATATTACAAGATAACATGGAACAAAGAATGATAATCATGATAATGTAACTTCATGATAACAACATCATTCACTCAAATAATTAACATAATGTAATAAGACAAGTTCTTATTTAACCTTGTTAATAACACGGAGAACATATGACATTGAGAACAATAACACGGATGAACGCAATTACAATTAGTTACTATTGACCTGTTGTATTATATCACTTCAATCATGTGCCATTAGTTCAAGTTGATCATGTAAGCCCCTATAATTCGCTGACCAGTTAGTTTGACGTGACTAAACCGACGATAGCATAGTGGTACCATAGGTATGACAAACCTCTAGCTTGTAGGGCTAGTATGTTGATCGTATTGATTCACTGGCCGGTAACGTATGACCGGTGACAGGGCGACTTCAAGTCAGGTTCTGGAAAGCGGCACATGGTGATATTAATCTGCAGTGATAAGTAATTAATCCATCGTTTCTTGTTGACTAGTAGACTGAGTAATTTATATTCTCATGTCATATTACTAGTAACTGTTTCGATGAGGTCTATGGATATACAAGGTGGTAGAGATAAATCGGATGCATTGAAATCTGATTACGTGAGGATTTCAATGGATTCCTTTTAGGCTCTATGCACTATAAGTCAAGAACAAATTACAAGTGGTTAACTAACACTCTTAATATTTAAAAGTGAAACAACAGTTAACCCCACAAGTAATGGAATAATATAAGGACCAGATTAAATTAATCTAAATTCCTTAACACATCGAGGGATTATCAATACTCCGGTTTGATAACTAAACCCCTCATATTATATTATTCTACATATGATATAACAGATGAATACATATCAGACATGTTGAACAACTGGGAAATGGATATCTTTAGTTGTATCGCAAGTAGTGTGGAACTTGACTGAGCATGTGGTGGGATGGCGTCTGGGCTTGACCCTTTCGTATGCCCTATATATAAGCATGCTTGATCAGGTGATACCCTACTTGTACATATAACTAAGGAGAGGCCATTGGGTGGAATAGGTGAACAATCATTACAAGTATCAAGTATGACTTTGTGACTGTATGTTTGAACAATTCAAGGTTTTCAATATTCAAATTTATGAACTCACCAACCTAGTGTTGACTTTGTTTAAATTGCATGTTTTCTCAGGTGATGAACAGGTGTAGCTACTGATATGCATGGATTAAGCTAATGGACTTTTAGAAGGCCTAGCTTTATTTTGTGTTGCATGCTTTTGATGACAAGAACAATGAATCATCTTTTGTATATCTTGTACAGATACAAGATATAGTTACATTGATTCTTTTTGATAGATTTACTTGGTTAAATTATGAACGATACATTGTAATTTAATATTGTAATTCTATGTCATGGTTGTGTTAGCATTTCTCATTTATTTATCATGTGCTATGTAAACAATCTGATCATTTGATTATCACTCACGATATCGCGCTCCGGGAACCTTCCGCCCGACGGGAAAACCCGATCCGTTCCCACCGGCCCGGGGTGTGACACTAAAGTTTAATTATTAACTATCTAGGTCCATGAGCTTATGATCCTAGCTCGTTTGCATACAACCTCTAATTTTCATTTCCTGAAAAACATGTAGAAAAAGTGTCAACTAGAAAGTCGAGTGAGAACATAGGTTTACAGATAAAGAATCATAATCAATAAGTTTAAGCATAAAGGTTTATAAATATAATTACATGTTTCCCACAACCAACCTTAATGACCGCAGTGCTTGATATTTGATTCCAGGTTAATTGTATATTAAACCAAAATTCTTGAACTAAACATGTAGCAGTTTCGAACACTCGGCTCCCTACCTGGGACCGAGTGGGTTTGTCAAACCAGCAGATCTACGAATGTTAATTACCGTGGCTTAGAAAAGTTAATGGTTGTCAATAAACTGATGGGATTATAAATGAAATCCAACATGTAAGAATTATTTATGTTGTAGCCAGTATGTGAAAATGTGACACCCCGTAAAATCCAGGTCAACTTCTTCTTTAATTAAACATTTATTTAATTGATATTTGTACACGTGGCACTAGAATTAGTTTAATTTAGCGTGACACGTGGCACGACAGTACGAACACTCACACAAACACGATAATTCGGAGAATTATCGCAACACGCACACACGTGTCTAAGAAAACACGAACGTTGGTGAACGTTTAGCACATTATGTAACAAAACACTAGAAACCTCACGAAACGCTCAAACATTGAACTTAGAAGTTCAAACGAGGCCGAACAATAGTCCGTAAGGGTGAAAACGGCGAAAAACGGGCTAAACCATTGAAATTGGGCCTATTAGGCTCGTCGCGGTACGCGAAGGACCTTGGAGAGGCCCATGGCGGTACGCGACGAATGGGCGGGGAGTTTGAATTCCCGAATTTCTTCGCGGTACGCTGAGCATCTTTTTGCCCTCCTCGACGGTACGCGACGACACCCAAACGCCAAATCTTTATAAAACCAAAACAATCATGCCTATACTATCACTTTTCATCATTTTACTTGATCCTACACACCACCACTCGACATTATCAGTTCCAAAAGCCCTGCTACACCTCCTAAACACCATCAGAAGCCATTGTTAGAGCTTGGAAACCATAAGGAAGCCTTGGGAGAGATTGAAGGAAGCTTGCTAGAGCACTCACATCATCATCCCAACATTATAGCTGCACAATCTTGACATTTCAGAAGCTTGAAGGACTGAAACCATCATCAATCTCACATCCTTGGATCTCTTGTGGTAATCTCTATGGCTAAATGCCCTTTTCCCACTCATACACCTACATGCATGAACTCACACACACATGCAACCCATGTAAGGGTGCATGCACGAATTTTCAATCATTTGAATCTGGGTTTGGTGTTAAATCTACTGCTATTGATGATCTATAATGATATTTTGAGGATTCATGACAATCCATGATGATATGTAAATGTTGAATGCATGATTTGGTTATGAATGAGTAAAATACCTACATGCATGTATGATCCATGACTTGTTGAATGATTTTGGATATTCAAATGTGTTTATTGATGATATTAGAAGTGTGTTACATGATTTGTTACCTTTGAAATGGTTAAAAATGGATCTTTGATGAAACTTACTATTTTTAGTAACTTTTTAGTTACAACTTGATGATAATGATAAGATTATAAGCATTCATGTGTATGGATTTACTATTAGAATGATATTAGGATGTTAAAATGCTACGGAATGTGGTTTGGGACTTGATTGGGGTCATATTTGGCCAAGTTACTATATTTAGTAACTTTTGTGGCCTAAATGTTGATAGATGATGATTTGATCTACATTGACATGTTTAGATGATGTTAAATGGTGTTATATGATGATATGTGGTATAAAGATGGAATAGGAATGTGTAGGATAACCATTTGAATGAAAATTGTCATAGCTACTATTTATAGTAACTTTATTTTGCAAAATATCTATTTAGAAATGCTAAGTATGTTTTGAGTTTGCTAAATGACTTAAAATGACTTGACATGATTATTGCGTGCTAAGTTAGATGGTTTCCGATGATATTCATGCTAGATTTAGAAACTTTCCTTTAAAGGAAACTTTTATATGCGAAAATGACCTATACGCTTATTTGACCACTTATGGTAAGGTGTTATGTGTTAAGATGATCACGTAGGATTAACGAGCATGCTAGAACCTTAAAAACGATATGTGTTGTGGAACTTGCTATAAATGGAAGCTTACTATAAATAGTAAGTTGTCCATGAACGCGACTTGCGCGTTTTGCACACAACGAGCACAATCACGAATGTTACACGAATCACAACCGACACACGATTCACCAACGGGTCGTTGACTTGACATGGTTAAACACGGTCAAACATTGTCGAACACAGCAAACACGGTCAATGTGGACCTACACGGACAAACATAACAACCGAGTGTTGTTGAGCACAAACACGAGCACGTACACGAACACGGTCACTTACACGAACTCACGTATGGTATACGATATAGGTAGCCGGTGACCGACCACTTCGTGATGAAGGAGCTTACGCATTTGTTTTCCGATCATCACTAAGGTGAGTTTACGGCCCCCTCTTTACTCTTTTACAAACTTTTCAAATAGGGGGAGAATACTTGTTGAATCGAGTCAAACATTATTACTGTACAAACATTTTATGTGTATGCTGGTTTATTAGAAAAACATTAAATGTTGTAATCGTAACAAGCCCTCACAAAGTCTTACCGTTAATGTACAAACAACGAGGTGAGTTTGAATAGATATGTTTGGGTGTGACGAACCCCACGTGGCACAATACTGACTGGAGGTCAGGACACGTGAAATTTCGACCTATCTTGCTATGTTACTACGAGACATAGAGGAGGTAAGGACTAACAAGTCTAGTTCGGTAGTGACACACTGACACTTGGAGCCTAGGGCTCGGGACTAACATTTTAATAAACATCATGTCACATGTTTTCTTACTATTTATGCATATCAAAACCTGTGAACTCACCAACCATTGTGTTGATACTTTTTCTTAAACTTGTATTCTCAGGTAACTGACAGGCATAAGGATTTCAGGAAATGCACCTAAGGACATGAGCTTAGGATCTGCATACTTTTATGTTTCGAGTCATTTGATCAAACAATTTTATTTATGTTTTGTATTTTAAAACAATGTAACGTCTAACATCTTAATTTTCCGCTGTATTATGAAACTTATATTTTTCCGCTACAAATTTATTTAACTGTTTGTTGTATTTATGTCAAACAACGTATTTTGAAAACGTATATAGAGGTGTTCTATATGATCATTAGTTGCGATCTTGGCCACGTCACACCCATGTGGACTGACTCCACACGTGGTAAATTGGGGGTGTGACAGAAAACTTTGAATGATTTGTAGTGATTTGTAGTAAAAGTTTGTTGTAGTTAAACCATTTGTTGTGACATGTTTTTCACCCCATAATTGTAAAACAGTAATAGAAAAAGGGCTATGTATCTCACCTTATTGTTGAATAGAAACCTTATGTTGAACTTACGAGTGAAGTGAACCAATCACAAATGCCCTAGATAATATATGACTTGTATTACTTATGATTTATATATTTGATGAAATGACTCGATGATGGAATGGAAGTCGGAATGAAATAACGATGAAATGAAAGATTTGGTGTTTATTAGAATGTTTTCATTGTTAGGGTAGTCACCTGACAAAAGATTCCCCGGATAAGCGGTGGGTCCAGTTAGACTCGCTTAAACACCCCGTACTTCCTAGACATAATCTTTCATAGACGTAAACATACCCTGCCATACTTACTAAAAAATGGATTTTCAGGAAAGAGGGGTAGGTCACAACGGACACACTTAAGTATCGAGTCTTTCCTTAGCCGGAACCACAAGTTAGTGTATTTTCTTATGTATATACGGAATGATATTGAAAGAATTTGAAAGGCTATAATAGATTTTAATGGATTGTGTATCAATTTTGGATTGGGTTTTAGATTTCTGAAACCGAATTTTTGTAGTTTGGAGGCCCAAACAATTGGAGTTAATCTTCAATATGTTTTAGTTAAAATGTATTATGTGATTTTAAATATTTCATTAGATTAGTTTTAATCCATTATATCTTCTTAATGGAATGTTGAAGTTGGGTTTTTCACAGCAAGTGGCCTGATTGCCCACCTATTTTGTTTTGGGTTTTGTGTGGTTGGATTCTTTAAATTAGGTTAAACTTTCTATATGGTTGGAAAGCTTATTCATTGAAAATAATTTAAAAAATAATAATTTCTTATATTGAATAATTTATCAATAAGTTATGAATATTTGAAGTTAGGGTTTCACTGTTGTGAATGCCCAGTTAACAAATTTGAGTTTCAATCTTTAAAAAATATTTTTGAATGAGTTAGGAAACCCACTATATATCAGAAGAAAGATAAGACTTTGAATTTAATTTTAAAAAATGAATTAGTCGATTTGGATTCATATTGATAAAGTTACAAGTCTTAGAATTTGGCTGTTACTTTCGAACAAAATACAAATTTTGTGTTTTTGGTTGTTTCTTGTTGATTCAAATTTGTTTTATAATTAATTGATCATGATTTGTTATAATAACCATGTATTTGGTGTTTAATAAGGATTATGATGATGATTTGAAGATTATACCAAGTTTGAAAAAAATGAACTGGAAAATCAAATGAAGAATCTTGCAAGAACATGAAAGTGTTTTGCATGATTTGATCCATGAGACATGTAATATGATAAAAGCAAGAACAATATTGAATATAGAACTTGAATGAATTGAAACAAAAGATAAGAACAATATTAAATAGAAGCAAGAACAACATAAATAGCGTACACAAGATATGAGTAAGAAAAAGAACTAGAATTAAATCAAAGAAAATAAAACTTAGTTGAACTTCTTGGATTCTTGAAAAAAAACCCTTAAGTTTAGCCAAAGCCTGGAAGAAAATTGCTTTGAAGGTGTGAAGAAAATGGAGGATGAAATACATGTATTTATAGGTTTGAGATTTGCATAAATTTTATCAAGAATCAATATGGGATGGAAAAAAATCAATATAATGAGATGGAGTATATCTTGAACGAAATTTTTAATGTGGCAGGAAGATCGTTAGGATTTTCTTGACATTTTGGTGAATATGAGTTTGAGCATATTTTCATTTTTGGCACTATAATTTGTTTTTTAGCACTGTTCAGTTGGATTTTTTGTTAAGTTTGAATTAACATTAATTTTTCATGAATAAAAACATTATATTTAAATGTTGTATGTTAAATTATAAGTTATCTAGTCGTCTCGGTTCGTCAGTGTGAGATTTTATGTGTTGTGAACCTTTTTGTGTTAACTAATGAAACGAAGTTGATTTCAAATGTGAAAAACCGTATAAAATATCATTAAAATATGCATACCAAACTATATTGAGCCATTTAAACATATAACGAACATGAAAACACATCGTTGTATTCATTGAAAATCGTAAATGTTACATATATCAAATGCCTTTAAGTTGCTTTAAAAGTCATATGGCTAATATAGGTGCTAACCACTTCCTTATTCGTATTATATATAATGTTTATATTAAAAGGTAAATAAATTGTTTACATTGTTACGTAGTTCTTAGCAAGGTACAAGATTTGGAATTAAAAAGTAATTTTTATTACATTGGAATAACTATAAATAGGGATACATAGAGACAATTAAGGAATTAAATAAGGAAAATACAACCCTTGACTAAATTACTATACAATATAATTACAATTTATGAGACATTAAATCCTAATACTTGTATGTGGATTTGGAGGTGGAATAACCTAAAAAGAGGCGTCGAGAGGAGTGAGGTTGTAGTTTGGAGGATGAGTAGGGTTGAAGCCATGGATAGCACAAATATGTGGTGAAAGTCGATTGATAAGATATAAACAGTTTGGAAAGCATGATGCTAGAAAGATAGAGGAAGGGGAAACATGGTGAAGCAATGATAGGCCAGTTTCAACAATATGATGTTGACGCCTTTCCACCACCCTGTTTTGTTCTGGTGTATGTGGTGGAATGCTGAAGTGGGAGATACCAAAGGATTAGAGTAAGGAAATGAACCCTTGATAATCACTTTCGTTATAGGTGAATAGAGAGATGAGGGGAAGTTGAAAATATTTCTCAACCAAATATTTAAATATACGAAACATCATATTTATGTTTGATCAGATACAACCATACATATTTTGAATAATAATCAACGAATGAAACATAGTAAAAGAAACCATCATTGATTTTTAACTAGACCCCAAACATCAGAATAAACAAGTTGCAATGGCTGAGATGTAGTAAATGAATTTTATCCAAACGATTATGACTTTTATTGATTGCACAAGACTCATAATGAAAAGACTTTAAAAACATAGCGTTGAAATTAAAACCAAGACTAGAAAGTAAAGACTTAAAAACTAGTTTGTGATGCCAATCAAGTAAGGAGATTTTGGTGGTGTGATGAAGTTGAGGAAAAGCACGAATCACTATAGAGTATATATCTCCCTCGTTTGAGTGGAGCCCCCATGCAAATATCCTTGACAAAAAAACGAAAAAGAAAAAATTCAACAAAAACATTATTAGTACGACATAATTTAGCAACTGAGAATATATTTTTACGAAGATTGGGAACATATATAACCATTGTTATTGACAAGTGTGAATGGTCGTGTGACCTGTGTGAGTAATGGGCAGATTTTAACCTTCATCTAAGATGATCTCATCAAGCCCTCCATATTCAGGCGTTGTTTGACGTGTCGCACAATTAGAGATAACCTGATAAGATGTGCCACTGTCAAAGAGCCAGGTTGATGAGGCAATTTGCTGAGAAGTTGTGACATTAGCAATCGAAGTTGAAGGAGTAACCGAATTGATCAAGATGTTATTGTCCTTCAAGAACCGCACAAGTTTCTGGCAGTCTTGTGTTTCATTCCCTGGAATGTTACAGTACTGGCAAAAAGATTGACTTCTAAAATAGAGAGAGGTGTTACCATTGTTTTGTCTATTTGCTCGATGGTTCCCTTATGGTACATATATTTTTGTTCGTGTGTTTTTGAGGTTCCTGATTGTAGGTCTGGTTTATGTTTCGATTTGTCTTCCAATCTTTCTTTAATTTAATTTTATTTTTTATCGTATTGGATTGACCCAATTTTAGCAATCCAAGAAATAAAGTTTTCATGGGCGATGTAACGATCGATTTTCAGCAATCGCACACGTTGATATAATCATTAATAAAATGATTGTGATTGTTACAAATTGAAAATATGCGAGAAATGATAAACATAGGCGAAAACCGTGCGTAAAACGGAGTTACGGATTGTCCGGAATCGCGAAATGAAGAAAATTATAAAGATATTATGTTTTGGAACTCTTCGCAGTACGCGAAGGCTTCATAAGCCCCCTTCGCGGTACGCGAAGAACCCAAAATATCTGAGGATCCCAAATTGCTTCGCGGTACGCGAAGAGCCCTTGAACCCTCCTTCGCGGTACGCGACGGGTGTGGCGGTTTGGCAGACCCTTATCTTTCATAGATTATGCAACAAATTTAATTTTCTTTAATTCTTTCGACTCCAACACACACATATATGAAATTTTGTCACCCAACATCAATTTTCAAGTTATCAGATCATCCGGATCGAACCAAGGATCGTTTCTGCAAGTTCTGATCATCGTATTACAACCAGAAATCTGTTCGAAGGGTAACGATTCGTTTTATCTCACTGATTTTAATAGTATACGGATTAAATTGAGTTTTGAGCATTATATATGATTTGGGATTATTAGAAACGAAGAACTAGATGTTTTAACGGTGAAATCTTGATTTTGATCCGTTATGATGTCCGGTTGTTATGAAACTCATATTATTGAATATGATAACCAGTGGGATGATTAAATCGTGGTTATGATGATTTTAGATCATTCTCTGGAATGATAGATCTAATTCAAGGGTTGATTAAATGTTGAAACTTGGAAGTTAATGGTTTTAGCATGATATGCTAATCATTAGTAATGGATTACAAAATATGAAACTTTGATAATATGATTAAGAACATGTGTAGATTAATTTCTACACATGGGTTAGTTGATAAAAGCCTTAATGAGGTTTTGATAGAATATGAAAAGTAAAACAGGTCAAATGAATTAGATATATAAATAACACAAGTTGTGTGTTCATGTTGTTAAATCCTGTTATGTGTGAATATATATAATAGGAAGAGGAGGTGAATCTAGTTCTAGAAGGCCTGGGAAAGAATTGGAGATTGTTGATAATTCTTCAAATCAAGGTAAGTTACCTATTTGATTTAGCTTGTAGTTGTAGGATGGGGTGAGTCCACACTACAAGTGTTTGTGCATTTAGGACATATATATGATTAGTTGAGTTGATTGAAATGAATAATAATGATTGTGGTCATTGTGGTTGAATGATTCATAAGGTGTGTGAACAAATGGTGGATTGGTAATGTGCATGCTGATTCACAAGGTGTGTGAACATAAGGCATGCAATTCCAATTTAATTGATTCACAAGGTGTGTGAACAAATGTTGGATTGGTAATGTGCATGCTGATTCACAAGATGTGTGAACATAAGACATGCAATTTCAATTTAATTGATTCACAAGGTGTGTGAACAAATGGTGAATTGGTAATGTGCATGCTAATTCAGTGTCACACCCCAACCGACGGCGGAATACGTCGGGGCGCGAACGCGACTGTTCAATAGCTCATGATCAAACTAAAACGTTTCATAATTAATGCAACAAACTTACATTGTCTTAAAAACCAAAGTAAATAAGTTCAAACAACCAAAGTTCGAATAAGCCAAAACTAGAGTTCAAATTATTCTTAAAGCTTCTAAAGTCCAAGCATCTTATGTGTTCATCACAAAGCTCACTAAGTTGCACCTGAAACATGAATAAGTTTGAAAGGTCAACTACAAAAGTAGTTGGTGAGAATCATAAAGTTGACTCGATAAATAGTTTAATAGTTCAAAGTTTGAATCATGTATCATAAACATATCAATAGATAAGGCTTAATGTGGAAACATACATTAAACTATTGCAGATCAAACCTTAGTTAACCAAGTTAGGCATAGTAACACATACTATCCTTATAGTTCCAATAGTTCAAAATGTGCACAATAGTTCAAACATACAAAGTTCAAATAGTTTAATAGTTGGTAACTGAGTGATCACCGGTTGGGTGGAATGGTCAGTTCAATAGCTATCATCACAACAGTTAGGCTAATATAGTTAATGATCAATGCAAGTTTCGAGGATAGTTCACATGTAGTTTGGGACACAAGCTCAAATCAAAAGATAAAGTTCATAGATACATATTGTTCAAATAGTTGAAGTTCATATTTCATCCCCGATGTTTTGAAAACAAAATCAAATCAAGAAAAGGGGAATATGAAACTCACCTGGATAGGATAACTAGATTGAGAGTTCAAGTAATTGATCCAACTTTGCGAGAAATGAATCCTCACAACAAACCTATAGTTATAAGTTCAAAACGTTCTAACTTCAACAAGTTCTAAGTAAAGTTCTAATTTATTCTAAGTTCAGATCTATGTTCTAATGAACTTGGAGAATCAAAGTTAAGTTGTTAATTTGAGAAAAACGACAAAGTTGTATTGTTAAAAAGAAATATTATACATTAAAGAGATGATGATCTAAGGTTCATAAACTAACTACTTTAGAAATATTTAAAATCTAAAGTGTTATACAAAACATAGATGATTATATAATTCCCAAATAAATTACTAAATAAAAATCTTGTATTTATATGTTTTAATATAAGGTTTTAATTTAAGATAATTTCTATTTGATTTAAATAAAATATTTTATTTAACTAAAAAAAATATTTTCTGTTATATATAATTATTTCAGGAAATAAAAGTATTTTTCTGAAATTTTATATATTTAAAATATATTGATTTATAGTATTTATAATTAAAGTTAAATAGCATTTTTATTCAAATAAAATATTTTTATTCAAACAAAAATATTTCTGAGTTGGTTTCAATCCAAATAACTTATTTAAAATTTTTCAGAATTTTAAAAGTTATTTAAGTATTTTTAATAAATTATTTATTTAGTTTTATAAAACTTTTAAATCAAAATAAATAGTTTTCTGTTATAAAAATTAAAATAAAAATTCTCCCAGATTTATAAAAGTTCCGGAAATATGGTGTAATTTTTCCAGAATTTTATAATAGTTTAAGTATTTTTAAGGGATTATCTATTTAGATTTTTAATACATTTAAATTAAATTAAATAAGTGTACAGCATAAAAATTAATAAAATTTTTTGTGCAAGTACATAGTAGTTCCAGAAGTGTTGTATAATTTTATAGAATTTTATAAATAGTTTTAGGGTGTTTTTATGATTTAAATAGTTGTTTATAAACACAAACTATTAGTTATCTAATTAAATAGAATGAATTTATTTATTAAAATTTTTCTGAGTTTGTAAAATAGTTTTAAATATTTTATAAAATTTTTATAAAAATTTTTGGGTTTTTAAATTAAAAGAACACTAATTAAAAATAGAGTTGTAAAAAAAATGATTGGGTTAGGGGTTGAACCCTTGACCCTTAGTTTAAAGGTTCCGAGTTCTAACCATCAGGCTAACCCCATGGTTTTGTGAAACTGTTCGGTTTAATATCTTTTCTAGTTTTGAACTTCAGTTATCCTCAAAATCACATAAACCCTAATTTCTAAATCGGTCAAACAAGCGTTTAATCATTGGAATTGATATGGGGTTATTGTTCTATGCTAAAAACCGAATCTAACCATGTATTTACTTACTTGATTTGGTTGAGTTTCGATCGAGTTCGGGTTCAAAGAAGTCACGCCCGTTCTTCA
Source organism: Mikania micrantha (assembly GCA_009363875.1). Taxonomy (NCBI): domain Eukaryota; kingdom Viridiplantae; phylum Streptophyta; class Magnoliopsida; order Asterales; family Asteraceae; genus Mikania; species Mikania micrantha. The sequence continues at coordinate 25,201,919 of CM018692.1, forward strand.
CTTCGTTCGTGATTCCAAGGAAGATTTGAGAGCGATTTGATAGTATGGTTCAGTTTGTATGATCGAAATAAAGGATATACATATGTGGATGCGCGTTAATTCAAGCCGAACGGTCGAGTTTAATTCTTGGGTTAATGTTGCGGTTATGTGGTCATTAAAGTTGGATTAAAGGCTTGTAATTACTCGTTTTAATCATTATGGAACGTTAGAAATTCGATTTGGGTCATGGGGGTGTCGAAACCCGATCAAATGGTGCAAAAAAAACGGGTTTGGGGTGTTGACCGACTCATTGGCCGGAATCCGGCGCCTTGGCCGGTGATGTTTACCGGAAAAACGGGAGGCAGAAAGGGGGGCTGGTTTGGGAAACACTTTCCAACTTTGACACTTTTAGCCCCTATAGTTCTCTTTTGCTCAAAACAATCTAAAAACTTCCTATTTAATATTTCTAAATTTCTTTTAGTTATGCATTTATCTTAATAATTTTATTATTTGTATGAACTATAACTTTTCTATGTATTTATATATAAAAAAAAATTAAAATTGTACAAAATTTATATATTTTAAATAGATATATATCTATATATATAAAGGAGACAAATTTCGACATAATAACCGAGATAATTTCCACGTATTTATTTATAAACGTTTGTCATAAATACACGTCGGAGAACATCATCGTAATAGTTACCGGAAAACTACGGGGTGGATTGGTAATGTGCATGCTGATTCACAAGATGTGTGAACATAAGACATGCAATTCCAATTTAATTGATTCACAAGGTGTGTGAACAAATGGTGAATTGGTAATGTGCATGCTAATTAACAAGGTGTGTGAACATAAGACATGCAATTCCAATGTAATTGATTCACAAGGTGTGTGAACAAAAAGGGTGATCTACAACTGTGTAGGCATCAAATTGGTAATGTGCATGCTTTGATTCACAAGGTGTATGAATATAAGACTTGTAATTCCAATGAAACAGATTCACAAGGTGTGTGAACAAAAGATGACCTACAAGGGTGTTGACATTAAAAATTCAAGAGTCAAATTGTTAAATTTTGACTTTTGGGAAAGATGATGCACAACTGGTGTTCTGTGTACGTATATATGTGTTATGTCAAATTATAATGTTTGTGCATGAATGGGAGATATATTGATGTTTTGGTTGAAAACGAACCGTTAGTAAATCGTTTTTGTATGTGGTTAAATGATGTTGCCAAATTTTATTTGGAACCTCATTGGTGTATCCATATGATATTATGGAATACACTAGGTGAAATAGTGGGGTAATCTTACTTAGTTCTAACGAACTAATGGTGAATTTAAATGTGGTGTTTACAGGTACAAAGGAGTTGGGTGAACGGTGATGGTGATCGGAAGGTCGAACGTGAAGGCTCGTGTGATGGTTTTAAATTTTAGTAACCAAATAGTTGTGAAACTTTTGTGTAATAAATGTGTTGTGGAATATGCAAACATACGTAAACTTTGTTTTAATAGGTGTTAGTAAATAGTATGTTTACAGGTTTGTAAAACACGAAAGTTTTTGCTAGGACCTAAATGTAATTTATTAAATATTGGTGTAAAATGTCCGGAGGGGACATGAAAGTGACAGTGGGTGTCACAGGCGAATATTTACTCTTTCAATTCTATCATTAGTTCATAACTTTTCCGAATAAACGAATTGGTCTCTGACCAGTTCCGCCATCCCGATCAATGAATCATTCTAATTCATTTTCGCTAAAATCTTTTGAATTCACAGGTTCAATTGTTCTCATCACTTCTTACTTAGTGGCTAGGTCTGAATTATACAACGGAGCTATTAGTTCTTGAGTCAATATTCTTAGTCTTTATTGGCTTGAAGCTCTTTATTTTTTGTTTGATGAGCAGATTAGGCCTGTAAACGAACCGAACAAACATGAACAAGGGTGTGATCGTGCGGGATCAAACAAACAAGGGTGGGATGTCACCGGTGTGGTTGTGAAACTTTGCGAGACCGAGAGACATGTGAGGTCGCCAATGTTTGATGAATGGCAAGAGAGGATGTGAGGTCGTGAAACATGGGAGATGGGAGATATCAGAGATCTTGGGTTTAATTTTAAGGAGTGCGCCTGTAGTGCTTTCTAGTTGGGTAAAATAGAACCGTAAACCGACCCGAAAACCGAATTCGCAAAGTAAAAACACAAGACTTAATTCAGAAGGGTAAAATAGTCATTCTGCATTTTCATTCAGAGACTCAAGCAAAAAGTCTTAACTGGTTTAACACTTATTGGTTTAGAGTATCTTAATCATTCAAACATCTTATTGATTCAGCAGTGAATGGTTGAGACTTGAGACGTTACTAAACGACCTCTTAATGTGTTAAATAATGAATACGAGTTGTCAAATATAAGGGTGTGCAAAAAGATTGTACCCGTTAACTCATAGTTGTTGGACCCTTACCTAGTAAGTTTTTAGTATACAAATTAGAACCCAATAACTTTTTAGCATAAATATAAGAACCAAGATTTTTTTATCATGGTGATCTAATTATGGTTTGACACCCTAAAAATAACAAATATAACAAATAGTAAATGTTAAATCAAGCTATACCATTTACTGTGATTTTTTGATCGTCAAGTGACTTCGTAATCTAGAGTTTTTAGTGACGTGCAGTGACTTTTTGCTCTTTAATCAAAGCATAATACTTCATGTATATGCTTCATTAATCCAAATCAACTATGAGCCATATTTCTCTTGACCCAACACACATGTTGTTGATTTTTTAGCGTGTTTTTCAGGTCGCAACAATTAAAGTCATAAAAAAGTTTTAGCTATTAATTACAATGAGTTTGAATACTTATATTACTTTAATTCATGAATCTAGACAATTTTTGAACAGTTATTTGGTTATTTTTTTCATTTTGTATTTCTATCTATTTGTTGGATTTTTTTGAATACTTTTTGGATTAGCCATGTTGTGCGTATTTATTGTATACATAAGATCTATGACATACATGTTTAGACATTTTTGTTGAACATATGTTTTAATTTTGTGTATTTAACAATATAATATATATTATTTTTCTTAAACAAATGTGTTATAACACACGATTAGCCGCATTACCATGTTTCAACTAACAACGAGATGTGACAACTGATAAATAAAAGAAATGTAAAACCTTTCGGTCCTTGCCACTCCCACACTCCCATATTGTTTTCTTTTATTTCATCGACTAAGAAAAGTAGCACCAACCTCCTAGCTTGTTCCTCATTAAGGTTTTGAGACCTTTGCCTCTATGCCTTGGCCTTAACTTCACGACTTCTTTAAACCGTCTGCCACTCTCTTTCAATCATCAATCCATTCACTCGATTCCTTGCTCGCGAGTTCACTGTGTTGTAGTTTCGACTCCGGCTCCCTCGAGCATTATGTTTGCATTGTCGACTGACCATACTAAACCTCCTCCTTCATACTTTTCGTTCATCTTCCTCAAGTCTTATAAAAACAACATTTAATTTTTTTTGAACAACTTTAAACGCAAACACCCAAGATTTTAACCATCCCCTTGAATTTGACGTTGTAGGGTATATGCTCGAGCCCACCCTATGAGGACCCTACAACTAGTTAAACCCCTGACATTGTCTTAACAAATTAAATATGTCTTGGCCCGGATTCGAGCCCAAAACCCTCATAGGGAAGTCAAGAGGCCGGGTAACCATTTGACTAAACACCCTTTGTCTAAAATCTTTTATTTAAACATCATCTCCTTCTATGTAACTCTCCATCATGCATGTTGTCTCTTAGGTAAGCTCGCGAATATATGTAATTTATTTTTTGAATCGACTTTATATATAGTTTATGAAGTTTATTTGGAAATATATGTAATTGTCCATTTTTGCAATCGTTTCCATGCCATTCAATGTTTACCATAGCCTTAATGCCTTATAGCTTCACATTTTTCAGCATCTTTTCCCCTTTCTTGTTGTCTTTAACACATATGAATCTTGAATTGTGGCTATGGGTGTCAAAAATACCCGAATAAACTTAATAGAGTCAGATTATTCAGATAAAAAATGTCGGTTAGATTATTCAGGTCAAACCAATTAACCCAAAATATTATTAATAGCTACTTTCAATCACAATTTCTTACTCAACGACTCCATGCTTATTTATACAAACCCTCATATATAATCTGAAGCTTGTTTCAAATCATGCATTATAGACTTAGGGCTGTCATAACGGGTCAGACACGACACGTTAAGACACGAAACACGAACTGGTTAGACACGAACACGACACGAATTCTAATCATGTCTGTTTTTCCAAACACGAACACGATCCGTTAAAAACACGTAAACACGAAAAGACCCGTTAAGGAACTTGTTAACAGTTAACACTATAAATGACCTGTTAAAGAACCTGTTAAAACCCTTTAAAGAACCTGTTAAGCAACCTGTTAAAGAATTAAGGTTAGACAATTATAAATTTTTTGAAGCTAATCGGTTACCCATATGGCCATATATTTTATTATATTATTTATTTTAAATTTTAAACAAGTCTTAACAGGTTTTAACGGGTCTTAACAGCTCTTAACTGATCTTAACAGGTCTTAATGGATCTTAACAGGTCTTAACGGGTCTTAGCGGGTTTTATTTGTTTAGACACGAAAAATAAACATGTCTTAACGTGTCGACCTGTTTTAGACACGAAACATGTTAAGGGTAAACACAAAACATGTTAAAGTCGTGTCGTGTTAACATGTTCGTGTCTGAAATTGCCGGCCCTAATTATAGTGATCATACTATACTTTGATAACGTACCTCTAATGCCAAAAAGTTAAGATTGTGCATGCAATAGTGGGTAGTACATGATGGTTTGTAGGTAAATAAAGAATAGAAGGCAGGGCATAAAAGTAAAACGAAAAGTAAGATGGTTTAGGGTAAATTTCACCCCACGTTGCTTTTCTGCATAACCAACATTATGTGTATCAAATATAGTAATTGTCCTTATCTTGGCCAGCTGCCTATACAACATGATGAGGCTAGCTAGAAATGGTTTTTAGGGTTTTTAAGACCACTTCAATTCCATTGAAGATCACATACATACAGGTGGAGCAAATTAAGACTGGTGATTTTCTTGAAAGTGGTGTTTTTTCTTCTTCAAAGGTACTGTTGTTATGTATACCCATTTACATGTTTATACAGATTCTCTATCTTCTACTTTCTTGTAATTTTAAATTCTTGGAAAGAAAATAAGAACTGGTTTGCAATTATTTAATCATTTTATTGGGAAATTAAAGTACATATACATATACATACATATATATATATATATATAGTTTCATAAAACAATAGCATGGAGAACCTTGTTTCTGAGCTTCATCAGGTTGGCCATACTACAACAGATCTACAGACAAAGAAGTCTGTGTGTGTGTTTGCTTTTCTTAACATTTTTTTTGTTTTTTTTTTAATAATTTTAAGTAAAAGAAAACCCTCAATTTATAGTCTCTATTACATAGATTGATATTTTCTTTTTCTTTTTTTCAATTGGGAAAGATCTTCCTTATGAATCTAGCTACTTGATTTTGTAGATAGTTTTGGTAGTTAGTTTAATATTTTCATATCTGTATTTAAGATTAGTTCTTCTCTTTTCATATTTCTATGTATGCAGCATCTTTATCTTATAAGATAGAGGTCAGATTTGTCCTCCAAAGTCCCATCATTCTCGGACACTATTCTTTGAATAGGATGGATTTTATTAAGTATATTTTGTTTGTTTTGTATGTTTGTAATGATTTGTGTGTATATGCATGTATGTAAACATATATAACAGGTAAATTAAGTTAAACATGGGTAGAGGAAGGATCCAGATCAAAAGGATCGAGAACGACACCTCTCGACAGGTGACGTTCTGCAAGAGGAGGGGTGGGCTTCTCAAGAAAGCTTTCGAGCTTTCGGTTCTCTGCGATGCTGAAATCGCTGTAGTTGTCTTCTCCACACGGGGACGCGTCTATGAGTATGCCAGTAACAAGTAATGTTCTTGATGTTAATCTTCTTGACATATATATACACACGTACATATATGTAGCTGCATACGTACATAACGAACTATTTTATATATTCTAAAGGGTTATTGGACATCTTGGCCGACAATACTCCAAACTGAGAAAATGTTTGCTGGCACTCCCAACTTTCAAAACATTTTCCATTGGCACTTCAAAACAGGTGCCACGTTATCAAAAAAAACCTGTTTTGAAGTGCCAATGGAAAATGTTTTGAAAATTGGGAGTGCCAGTAAAAATTTCCTCAGTTCGAAGTTTTGTCGGCCAAAAGGTCAAAGTTGAGAGTATTTAAATCCAGTAACACTGTTCTAAAAACCAAACATATATAAACAAAAAATAAAGTCTTCAAGCACTTTGGTTTGTAAAGTTGGCAGTCTACGATACAACATGAAGTCAAACGAGTCGATCAAACATGTGTCAAAAGTATTTTAACCTGTTTAACTCATTTGTGACACACATAACATGTGTTCAATTGTTTAATATGTTGACACTTGAGCGGATACATTTAATTATGACCGGTATATTAAAAAAAAGTAGCTTTATAAACAATTCAATATACTATAACTAAGTAAGAATTTTATTTTTTAATTGGTAACGTTTTACTTATCACGTAGTTGCGTCATTTAATTAGGTGGGTCATATCAATAATCTTTTTTTAAAACACATGTTACAAAGCATCTTAAATATTGGGGTTCCCTTGTATCCCTGTTGTTTTTCTTCTTTTCTTTTCATTGGCGATTTTGTTCGGTGTATTCTTATGGGGTTTTAGACTCTTACTAGCCCCGGAGTAATAAAATTTTTAGCTGTTCAAAAAAAAAACAAAGCATCTTAAATTTGGTTTCTTGTCTTTCTCTTTTATTAAATATATATGACACTTTTTTTTGAATTTAATGTTTCTCCTCTTACTTTTATTAATAGTAATGATTTTATTTAATTTAATAATAATATGATTATATTATTAGTAATATATTTTATATTTTTAAATATTTAAGATTAATTTACTTAACATGTGTAATACATATGTCTTTAACCTAGTTACTTATATATAATCATTTTTAATTAAGGGTGTGGCCAACATCATTAGTTATATGACAATAGTTAAGTTGTAGTTATTAATTATTAATAAATCACCAAAAATATAAAAACAAAAAAAATATATATAAAAAACCTTTTTATTCATATTTTCCTATACAAAAGCCACAGCTCAATTCATATCATTCTTGTTTCTTTAAACAAACACAATGCAAGTGTTCTGAAAGCATATTGAACTTAGAATTTGCTCTAGCAAAGCTATATATGATGAGTTTATATTTTATATTTAAAACATTTAATTATCACAAACAAAGTTAAGTACGCTGTTATTTTTAGCTATATTGCAACACATTTACTTGTATTAAAACAATATGAATAAGCTTACTATTGTTTCATATTATATATTACTGAAAATAAACAAAGAAATACGTGTTTTACAAACAAATGTAAATAATTAGGAAAAAAATGTAAAATAATTAAGTTTTTGAAACTACAAGTTCTTAGAGAGTGTTAGAAATGGTTTCCCTTATGGTAAAAGCCCACTATCAGTGGCAAAATGGCAAAAAATAAATAAATAATAATAAAATAATAATAATTTTGCTTTTGCAGAAGCCTTGCATGCTAATAGGAGTTGTGTTGGAAACATAACTTCCAAGTTCCTTTCCCTAAAACTCAATGGTCTTCTATCTTTCCTTTTTTAGACACCCATAGAACATATGGGTAAAAAACCCTAGCTAGCTTACATGCATGTGTTGTATGCATGCATGCATGTATGTATGTATGACATGTTGTTTGCATGCATCATGCATGTTTTATGAATGGCTGTCAATTCGATAGATTTGATTCCATTTATGGAAGCAATTGCTTAATCTCTTTTAGTTTCAATTACTGACTACATGTATGTATGTGATCCAACAGCATGAAATCAACCATAGACAGGTATAAGAAAACAAAGTCTGCTGAATCAAACACTTTCTCACGTGAAGAGACTAATACCCAAGTAAGATCTTCCATATATTATATTAATATTCTTTAGAGTAAATTGCTAAGATGGTCATGTAATTTGATAGTATTTCACTCTTGGTTAAATTATGTTTCATAAATTACTCGTATGATCCCAATTAAACTATAAACATTTATAAAACCTACCGTCTTTATGTCACTAAATTATCCTTACATGTTTAACCAAATTACCTTTACCTAGCTAATTAAGGACTGTATGTGTTACAAATGTTTAAAATTTGAGATCATATATGCAATATATAAAACATAGGAACCAAGACTGAAATATTAGCAAATTATAGGGAATATTTTGGCAATTTACTCTATTCTTTAATTTAAAGGTGACAAATTAAATATTATATATTAGTTGTTTATTTGCAACAATCTTTATAAAAGTTACACAGCTGTATTTTAAAATATTGTCATTGTAAATAAATTTTTAATTTCGAGTTTTTGTAAATAAATGCAGTTTTACCAGCAGGAGGCCAAGAAACTTCGTCAACAGATACACATGAGTCAAATTTCTAACAGGTGTATATGGAGATTGTTTATCCTACAAAGGCTTATTTGTGTTTAGGATTAATGTTGTGTGATAATTATCATGTATAGATACAATTATCAAGTATATAGAATCCATTCATGTGATAATTTTGTCTTGCATGATAATTCCATTTGTGTGAATTATCACGTATGTATTAATTATTTTTATTACGTGATAATTTTATAAACACTCCGTCAGTAAAAACGACTTTGTATGCTAAACCTTACTTATATATAGAGAGAAACACACACTATACATACATACATACATACAAAACACACGCCAAGTACGCAACACACGTACTTGTGATTCAAAGGAATGAAAAATGAGGGATAGAGATTGAGATTTCTTGAAACCTCATGTTTCAATATTGACTCTAAAGGTTTTATTATAGTTGTTGGTTTTCTTTTGTACTGCTGAAATATAGGTGACATGGCTCGTATAAGAGAACGTGCCAACAATCGAATGTTGTGATTCAAATAAACTATATAGACACACACATGCAGGGGCGAAGCTTAATAGGGGGTCGCCCCCCTCTTTTTCGTTCGTAATGTTAATTTTTCAGCCTAAATGTTATTTTTAGTTAAAAATTGTGGTTTCGCCCCCCTCGCTTCAAAAAATTAACATGTATACTGGCTTTCAAAAATTTCTGCCCTCTCTCACTTACCCAAGCTAGCTCCGCCACTGCACACACACATGCATGCATGCATACATACATACATACATATAATTTTGTGTATTTGTGGATGCAGCTTTTTATGTTCTTTTTTATTCTTTCAGGCACCTTAAAGGTGAAGGATTGGATTCTTTGAACCTGAAGGAACTGAAGCAGCTGGAAACGAGGCTTGAGAAAGCAATCTCAAGGATCAGGTCGAAGAAGGTAACTATATTGTAATATTAGCCTCTGTTAATAAATAAATACATAATTAAATAAATAATGAGTAAATTACGGCCTTACCAATGTGGTTATAGTGTTTTAATTATTTCAACACAAAATATAATCTTCTGTCAATGCAGACATGTAGTTTAAACAACTAACAGTTTTGACCTCACAAACCTAATTATTCTAACGGTTTTGGCCACCATACCTAACTATGGTTGGGGGCAAAAACCTACCTAAGTGGTGGCAAAAACCTAGCTATGAGTGTAAATGGGTGGTCGCCCACTCTTTTTTTCCGTCCGTAATGTTAATTTTTCGTCTAAAATGTTATTTTTTGTTAAAAATAGTGGTTTCGCTCCTCGTTTCAAAATAATCTATACTCTCTAATAAAAGAGTAAATATTTTGCCACATGTCAATTTATTAGGTTATTATTGTTACATGTCATTTTTGTAAAAGAATTATTGCCACATGGCATTTTTTGATCTTTACAATCATTCTCTCTTATATTAAATGATAATTATAATAATTATATTATTTAATTTATTAAAGAATTTTAAATTTAATGACTAATAACTTTATAGACCTTTTTTCAAATTAAAAAATAGTTCTAACAAATAAAAAACGAAATCTTTTATTATTTTTAAAGCGCACTTAAACAAAGTTTAAAAAATATGAAATTTTTTTAAAAATGAAATTTAATAAAAATAAGAATTATTTTAAATTTGTAGTTTTAGGAAAAATAAAAGTTATGTAAAAATAACTTTTCTTAAAAAAACAAGTTTTTTTACAAAGTATATAGAATTTCAATTTTCAACCCGTGCAATACACGGGATTTTACCTAGTAATATTATATACTAAGTTAAGTTATGATCTATATTTTTTTCAAATTTAAAAATATATAATTAATATACTGAAAAAGTCTTTTTATTAGTAAACACGTTAATTTATTATTAAATTACGAAGTTTTTCTAAAATTTGAACTATTATAAAAATACATAATATTTTAAAACAAATCTTTTTAGAAAATAACAATTTTTTATTAGTAAACACATTAAATATTTAAGTAGCAAAATTAAGAAGAGAGAGAGAGAGAGAGAGAGAGAGAGAGGATCAATGTGGGAATATCATAATATTTATGAATTACTTTTATTTTAAGTAAATTTCTCTTTTGTTATATGTGGTTTGACAGTTATAACACTTTTGTTCCAAACTTTTCAAAATATTCATTATACTCCATGGTTTTGCTAATTTGTTTCCATTATACTCACTGACTTTGCCAACTGTTTATATTATACTTCCTGACATTTTGAAAAGTTCGGAGCAAAATTGTTATAACTTTTGAAAAGTTTGGAACAAAGTGATAACTGCCAAATCGTATGAAGTATAATGAAAATTTTGATAATTTTGAAGCAAAATGATTATAATTGTCAAAAAAGCATGTAAAGTAAAAAAGAAGTTTACTCTTTTATTTTATTTTTACTAACGTTGTCATGTTGTTTCATCAACAGCATGACATGATACTTGCGGAAACTGAATCATTGCAGAAAAGGGTAAGTTTTCAAAAATTTTTTGATAAGCAAGCCTTTAATGATAGTATATAGACACGATATGATAAAACACGATATAAACACATGTATTAGACACAAACATGGCAAAATAAGTAATCGCTTATTTTTTTCAAACACGAACATGAAGCTATTTAAATTATGATACAAGATAAAACTTGTTTAAAAACACGATAAAAATAACACATTTATTTAATTTTTTTTAAATATAAACATGTTAACAAATGCTTAAAAAAATAAAAATGTCATTAACATGTTTATATAAGTCATTAACAAGTTTAAGCAAATGTTTAACCAATCTTAAATAAATTACTACATGTTGTTAACATGTTTTAACATGTTGTAAACTAGACACGGCTTTTATCATGTCTTAAGTATGCCCATCTGCTTACAACATAAAACATGTTAAGATCAAATATAAAACATGTTATCTTTGTGTCATGTTGTATTAACAAATTCGTGTCAAAAAATTGCCAGTCGTAAAATAAATATAATATTTTGAAGAAAATATCGACAACAACGTAAGCTAATAGAGTACAAACAACCATAAAATCCGTAGGGAATCTAGTTTTGAGAGATACTATGTCACTGAAAGCCATGTGTTCTCAATATATAATCCAAAAATAATGCAAACGATTTGTTTAAAAATGCACCGAACAGTTGTTTGGCAATCATTTTATCTCTGGATTTGATTTCTTGATTTTCAATTGTAACAGGAGCTTGAGCTTGAACAGAACAACACAATCCTTCGCATGAAAGTAAGATCTAAGTAACTGACAACTGAAAATAGTATATCCGATGTTTGACTTAGCTCCTAGTTTACCAAAGATCTGGGGAGGCGCCGGATCAATTTGCGATCTGATGATTGAATTGAGGTTCTGCTAAATATTTTAGTATAATTGAATTAATTTTGTTAATCAATGTGAATCATGAAATTCAATAAACAAGTTGGGTGTAGGGTGCACACTTGTTTAAGATTTTATGATTCAATGTGGATTCTAAGGGGGCAAAGTCCCCTTGTCGTGGGCCTAGGGCAGTGCCCTTGGATAGCAGGCTCTAAGGGGCAGAGCCCGTGGCTGGGTTCGAGATGCTCGGACCCCTGTAAAGGGGGCATTGCCTTCTTAGAACCCTCATTGAATCATAAAATCTTAAACAAACGTGCACCTCACACCCAACTTGTCTAATGAATTTAATGATTCACATTGATCAACAAAATTAATCAAATTATATTAAAATATCTATCAGATTCAAGTAAAATTTAGACTGATACATGATGTGGAAAATGTAGGTTGCGGAGAATGAGAGGGTGCAAAATGAGGTAGATGTTGGCTACCATGCAATAGAATCTTACCTTGCAAGAAGCTCCCTACAACTCAATATAATGGGGCCTTTAGAGACTACCCCTAATCCTTATACCCTCTCACCCAACAAGTCTCTTCGCATTTGGTATAACTAAAATACTGGTAAGTTGTTATGTTTAATTTTATTATAGGTAAAAAAATATGTATTTAATAATTAAAAATATAATAAAAAGGAATACTATATAAACTATATATGTTACGCTGTGTGTAATGAGGTTTGACCTAGACGTGAGACGGTGAGAGGCCTTGATTACATCTGAGTCGTACCCCTTGCCCTGTTACACATGAGGGGTGAGGTGTTTATCGGGTATGAAATGATTTATTCGGTTTTGTTAATTCGGGTTTGAATTTTTTTTGACCCTGTCCGGAACCGACATGACCTGGATAAGAAAAATGTTTATCTAATTCAAAATCACCCGAATAAGCTTGATTTTTACACATGGAATAACCTAAATAAATATGTTTTATTCATTTTATTAGGGCATATCCGATCCTAATAAACAAGATTTTATCCAATCTGATCCGAATAATAAAAATAGATATTCGACCTGAATTTTGTCGGCTTTCAGATACTATTTGGATTTCTTACTTTTTTTGGATTTTGATTTTTTTTTAACATCCAATGCGTGATGGTGGCTTGATGGCTCGATTGTGAACATTGTCATGGGAAACAACACATTCCTACCAATCACAAGCATTTTTTCTTTTTTCTTTTATTTTCTAAATAATTAGTAAACTTACATCGTGTTCCATCTTTTCACTTATTACAGGGGTGAAGCTTTTTTGGGGCCGGGATCACCCCTTCTCTTTTTCTGTCCTTAGTGTTAATTTTTCTGCCGAAATGCTATTTTTAGTTAAAAATAGGGGTTTCACCCTCACTCGCTTCAAAAAATTAACATGTATTATGGGTTTCAAAAATTTCCGCCCCTCTTAAGTCGACCAAGCTTCGCCACTGACTTGTTACATTCACTAATTAACATTCTGCATGCGGAAGCATACATGTCATGCCGTCAAACCTCCATCAAACCTACCATTTCACACTTAAAATAATTTTGTTTTGCAGGTGAATTGATGAGGGATGCACTCAAATAAAGCTTACTTCTATGTAGTTTGAATGTAATATATAATTGGAAACTTGGAGTTATTTTCACCTGAAAGTGGTGAATATATATTGTGGGAATAAGTACTTTGTGAAGTTTGGTTTTAATTGTGAGATTTCAATTAATTATAACGTTAATTAAGTATGTAAACCTTGATATATATATTTGGCTATTTGCAGTGATATTAATTATGGAGCTGTTTGAAAGCCTCTTAACCATTCAGACATAAAATTATCATTCTAATCATTAAGAAACTATAAGCTTTTAAGAGATATCCTCTTAATTACCAATTTACCATTAGAAAGTTATCAAACAGTCCCACGAGGTGTTAAGTTCGTCTTGCTTCATCTCGTGAATGGAGCCTCGAAAAAATTACGATAAAATACATTTACTGCAAAAAAATCATCAAAATAGACTGTTTGTTTGCATCTAAATGACATTAAAATGTTACCTCTGAATGGTTCATAACATCTTAACCATTCAGACTTAGGGTTACCTCTTAACCATTCAGAGGTTATAAACTATTACCAACCTCTTAACCATTCAGGCTTAAGGATACTTTTTAATCATTCACATGCTATAAACCATTAAGAGGTAACATCTGAATGAGATTAAGAGGCTACCAAACAGGGCCTAGCCAGCGAGAACCTTAGCAAAACCACTGCTTGGTTGATGTATTTTGAAACATTGGAATTTAAGAAATGGTGAAAATGAGTGCAAAAATGATTTGTTTCCCCAACTTTAGATGTAAATAGCACTATGTAACTTCAGTTAATGTGCTGCGTACACTTTGCACTTCGAATCACCAAAAGCAGCCTTTATATTTTTGACATGGTGCTCAAATCCATGATAGGTGAGATGCGCTAACGTAAAGCGCATGTGGTTGTACTACTCACCCCGAAATTAGACCTTACAATCTTAACCTGAAGCAAAAAAAGTGGGTTGGTTAAGTTTGAGTGAATAAGTATTGTAATTTGGGTAGAGTTTGGTAGCACCATAACATATAACAGGTTTGGATGGGTAACTCCTTAATAAAATACGGATCAATATGGATAAGTTAAAAATTATGTAAATAAAATGGATTTAAATGGATAATAATTATTAATAATATTTTTGATGAAAAAATCATTGAAAATCTACCTATACTAATAAATAAAGATTTTTAGGGACATATGTTATATTCGTATAGCACCTCATCTTTAATTTCTCGCTTCTCTCTCATATTAAATGCATTTAATATGAAATATACTTTTTATATATTTTTAAATTAAAAAAATATTTTACTACATTCAAAATATATTAATATTAAAAAACACTTTTTACAAAAACCAATTTATTATAAAATATAGAAATTTGTAAAACAGTTTTTTAAAATAAAATGTTTAAACAAACAAAACTTTGAAGAAATTAGTATTTAAATAAATAATGATATTATTTTCTTAATTAAAATATTAAATTATATTAAATTTTAATCATATTTTATATTAAAAAATCGTTTTATATTATATAAATTTTTATTAGTGATTATTTATTATATTTTTTTATTCAACCCGTATAATACACGTGTTACTAACCTAGTTATTTAAATATACTATTCAAAGGCGGACTCACCTTGTGGGTTTAGGGGTCGGTCGACCCTCATGAACTTTATATTTTCAATGTTATATACATGATCCGATCTCGTCCGATCCCCAATAAAATTTGTCAACGACCCCCATGAAAATTCAACGAACCCGATGAAGCTCAATTTAAAACTATTTTAAAGTCAAAAATAATAAAATAATGCCTAAATAACGTAATATGCATTGCATTTGATGAAACACAACTAATAATTAATTATTTAACTCAATACTCAATCACTCATAGCCCACTTAAAAAAGTAATAAGACCCAATTTATATATTAAGTGATTGAATTTGACGATCATAATTCATGTTCGGTTTCTTTCTAAAAAATATTCATGTTCGGTTCCTTCCTAAAAAATGGACCGAGACAATAACTTACTAATATACACTGATGTCCTCTGCATCATAACGACCGTAATTTATATATTGAATGATTATTGTATAATTTCATAATTTGAAAGTTATTAGCATGATAAGAAAGTTAGTTGTTGTGTATAATTTGCATATTTAGGTTATATGAAACAATTTAAAAAAAATTTGAACATTCACCTTCTTTGAATCTTGAATTTGTTGATTTAAATATTATTCATTCGAATCATACCGAAAGAAAACCAATTTATCATATCATCATAATCAATGAGATGATAATTTGACATACTTTTATTATTAACTTGTAATTTAATTTAGTTTTATCATTTTTTTGGATGATCCGACCCGACCTCATTCGAATTGGTTAAAAAAATATTTAACAACAAATATTTATCAAGAAAAAGTTCCGACCCCCATAAAATAAATTTATAGGTCCACCACTAGTACTATTTGTTTAAATATAAGTCAAATTGATTTGAGCTAAATTGAGTTTTTTAAGAACAACTCATTTAGACCAAAACTAATTTTTCTTAATACATATCCTGACCCACACTTATCTTGACCCGGATCTGTTTTGATCCGTCACCCAATCAGACCCAACCCGCCTATTTTGCCATCAGACCAAGGGCTTGGATAGTGTTGATTGGACTAAGGTTCAACGGCGTCTGAACAAGGATACCTTCGTTTTGCAGAAGCTATGACTCGTGCACAACTCCACTTGAAACAGTAGAGTTTTGGTTTTAGTAAAATTATTAAAATTAGAATAAATTGCATGAAATTTAATGAAATTTATTTTTTAGTTTTGATCTTTATAAAGTTGCTACGACTTAAATTCCTTCTTGTTTTAATTGACATGTGTTGAACACCAATTCTTAGCCATAATACTATCATCGTCTTCTCTTCTACTATATCTTCTTGTTTTTACATTTTAGTTGTAAACAGTGTTAGTAATTTATCATTCATTTCCTTTCATTTGTGTTATTATAGTCAAAATAATTCCTAATTTAAAAACTTCTTCTACAAACTTAAAGCAAGTTTTTAAAACGCTACTCGTAAGATCAGTCTAATTTTATATATTAATTTAAAAGGGTTTGTCTCAAAATAGATAAGTATTTCAAACATTTTCTTTTATAAAACAACACAATTTTAACCATAAAATAACATTGCTTTTTTAATTAAAAATTGCGTAAACAACATATAATATAATAGCTTTTCCAGCATTATTTTATCTTATAACTACATTTTTAGTATGTTTTCATAAAAAAACAATAATTACAACACTGTTTTTTGTGATAAAAAGCAAAAATTACATCTTTGTTTTTGTTTTTTTTAGGAGCAGTTTTTCAGACACATGTTTGTATTAGAAATGATTTTTCCAAACAATCTCTTGGAGTTCAATAAAGTAAACACTGACAACAATTCCATCAAATAAAGATGATTTCGTAGCACTATACGATGCCGGTTGAGAACGTGTGTAGTTAAGGTAGATGATTAATCACATACACGAATCATGTGGCTTGAAAGATACTAAGATGGGCCCGGCAAGTATCTATAAAGACAATCTTACTTACATAATTCATATCAAAGTAGGATATATCAAGAGAGACAAAACAAAACATCAGTATTTTGAAAACCGGACCGGACCGGCTGGTCGGACCGGGAACCGATGGGTGAACCCGTCCGGTTAGGGGTTTTTGTAACGATCGATTTTCAGCAATCGCACATGTTGATATAATCATTAATAAAATGATTGTGATTGTTACAAATTGAAAATATGAGAGAAATGATGAACATAGGCGAAAATCGTGCGCGAAACGGAGTTACGGATTGTCCGGAATCGCGAAATGAAGAAAATTATAAAGATATTATGTTTTGGAACTCTTCGCGGTACGCGAAGGCTTCATGAGCCCCTCTTCGCGGTACGCGAAGATCCCAAAATATTTATGGATCCCGAATTGCTTCGCGGTACACGAAGAACCCTTGAACCCTCCTTCGCAGTACGCGACGGGTACGTCAGTTTGGCAGAATGCTTATCTTCATCAGAATTTGCCAGAAAACATAGAATTCGACCATTTTCGAACTTCAGCTCCACCATAAGCCACTAGATCGAAATTTTAGCATCTGATCTTCATTTTGAAGCTACCAGATCATTCGGATCGGTCCATGAGTCGCTTATGCAAGTTCTGATCATCGTATTACAACCAGAAATCTGTTCGAAGGGTAACGATTCGTTTTTATCTCACTAATTTTAATAGTATATGGATTAAATTGAGTTTTGAGCATTATATGATGATTTGGGATGATTAGAAACGAAGAACTAGATGTTTTAACGGTGAAATCTTGATTTTGATCTGTTATGATGTCCGGTTATTATGAAACTTATATTATTGAATATGATAACTGGTGGAATGATTAAATCGTGGTTATGATGATTTTAGATCATTCTCTGAAATGATAGATCCAATTCAAGTGTTGATTAAATGTTGAAACTTGGAAGTTAATGGTTTTAGCATGATATGCTAATCATTAGTAATGGATTACAAAATATGAAACTTTGATAATATGATTAAGAATATGTGTAGATTAATTTCTACACATGGGTTAGTTGATAAAAGCCTCAATGAGGTTTTGATAGAATATGAAAAGTAAAACATGTCAAATGAATTAGATATATAAATAACACAAGTTGTGTGTTCATGTTGTCAAATCCTGTTATGTGTGAATATATATAATAGGAAGAGGAGGTGAATCTAGTTCTAGAAGACCTGGGAAAGAATTGGAGATTGTTGATAATTCTTCAAATCAAGGTAAGTTACCTATTTGATTGAGCTTGTAGTTGTAGGACGGGGTGAGTCCACATTACAAGTGTTTGTGCATTTAGCATATATATATGATTAGTTGAGTTGATTGAAATGAATAATAATGATTGTGGTCATTGTGGTTGAATGATTCACAAGGTGAGTGAACATATGGTGATCTACAAATGTGTAGATGTTAAATTAGAGATATGCATGTTGATTCACAAGGTGTGTGAACATAAGACATGTAATTCCAATGTAATTGATTCACATGGTGTGTGAACAAATGGTGGATTGGAAATGTGCATGCTGATTCACAAGGTGTGTGAACGTAAGACATGCAATTCCAATGTAATTGATTCACAAGGTATGTGAACAAATGGTGGATTGGAAATGTGCATGCTGATTCACAAGGTGTGCGAACATAAGACATGTAATTTCAATGTAATTGATTCACATGGTGTGTGAACAAATGGTGGATTGGAAATGTGCATGCTGATTCACAAGGTATGTGAACGTAAGACTTGCAATTCCAATGTAATTGATTCACATGGTGTGTGAACAAATGGTGGATTGGAAATGTGCATGCTGATTCACAAGGTGTGTGAACGTAAGACTTGCAATTCCAATGTAATTGATTCACAAGGTGTGTAAACAAATGGTGGATTGAAAATGTGCATGCTGATTCACAAGGTGTGTGAACATAAGACTTGCAATTCCAATGTAATTGATTTACAAAGTGTGTGAACAAAAGGCGACCCTACAAGGGTGTAGACCTTTAAAAAAAATTCAAGAGTCAAATTGTTAATATTGACTTTTGGGAAACATGATGCACAACTGGAGTTTTGTGTGCATATATATATATATGTGTGTGTTATGTTAAATTATAACGTTTGTGCATGAATGGGAGATATGTTGATGTTTTGGTTGAAAACGAACCGTTAGTAAATCGTTTTGTATGTGGTTAAATGTTGTTACCAAATTTTAATTGGAACCTCATTGGTGTATCCATATGGTATTATGGAATACACTGGGTGAAATAGTGGGGTAATCTTACTTAGTTCTAATGAACTAATGGTGAATGTAAATGTGATGTTTACAGGTACAAAGAAGATGGGTGAGCGGTGATGGTGATCGGAAATCGAACGTGAAGGCTCATATGATGGTTTTAAATTTTAATAACCAAACAGTTGTGAAACTTTTGTGTAATAAATGTTTTGTGGAATATGTAAACATACGTAAACTTTGTTTTAACAGGTGTTAGTAAATAGAATGTTTAAAGGTTTGTAAAACACGAAAGTTTTTGCTCGGACCTAAACGTAATTTGTTAAATATTGGTGTAAAATGTCCGGAGGTGACATGAAAGTGACAGTGGGTGTCACAGTTTTGGACGGTTAAATGGGTGAATCGGCTGGACGAACCGGTGGTCGAGCTGGAGGTTGAACCGGTTTTTTTTTTGATTATATATATATATATTTATAAATTTATAAATAAATATATAAAATTATCTGGTTTTTAAATCCGGTTCGACCGGTCCGACCTCTGACCAGTAAGGAGACCGGTTCGACGTCCGGTCCGGTTCTGAAAACATTGCAAAACATATTTTACAAAAGTTTTTTTCAACACATGACTTGAAGAAAGTCGGGGAAATTTATGTTTGTTTGATAAAATCAAGTGAAAAACTATTTTTTTTTTTTGAACGACAACTTTCATTAAGAACCACCCAAAGCGAGCCAGCGAGACGCTAAAGCTCGAGGGGCACCAAATACAAACCACCAAAAGAGAGCAAAACAAAAAGGAACATAACAATAGAAAAGAAAAGTTAAAAATGAAAACCCACTCCAATCCTCCCAAGATAATGATTCCCATCTTGCACGATTTTTAACCCAAAGAAAGCTACGAGCTTGGATCTCTTTAAGGATTACTTGAAGTGAGCTTTTACTCCGATTGAAAACCGCATCATTTCGCATCCTCCAGATACACCAGATAGTTGTTAGAACGATTGCATGAATGGCCTCCTTTTTCTGATCATTCCAATGCCACGTCTTATGAAACTCCAACAGATCCTTAATGGAAAAAGCGTATATGGGTGGCACCTTGCACCGTGAAGATATTTCTTGCCATAACATAGCAGCCACGAAACAAGAAGAGAACAAATGGAGAGCAGATTCTACAATTTCTCCACAATTACCGCACCAAGGAGATTGAATGTGGACCCCCCTCTGCTCCAAAGCATCCTTGGTTGGAAGACGACCTAGTTGTGCCTTCCAAGCCAAAATATTGACCTTGATGGGAACCCATTTACACCATTTCAAAACAAAGCGATCATCATGTACCCTATTGCAAAACTAGTTAGCCTATTGCAAAATCTTTACCTCGAATCAATTTTGAGAAACTATTAAAGAAAATCAAGCTTCACATATTGAAATATGTTAGTTAAATTAAGGAGAAGCAATGTACATGTCACGCACTTTTTTTTAACTGAGTTTTGTTTTATTAAGTTTTCTTAGTAAGGTTTTAGTAAATCAACATAACTAATCTTATAGAATCATTTAATTATATGTTCTTGAATAACCAAATCAACATTATCTAGTTGTAAAATGTTAATATTATTTTATAAGTAGTAAAATGTCTACCAATTATCCTCAGCTCAAGTGGTTGAAGGAATGTACCATATGACACGGGTTCAAGTCCTGCCATGAACAAAATATGAATTACATGCTGAGCTATGGGGTTTTCTCTAACCAATGGTGTGTTTCCTCCTATTAGGTGTGGATAGGATCGGATGGGTTTATGACTCATCAGTGATCCAAATTGCCGTTAAAAAAGTAGTAAAATGTTTTAAAATGAGTGATTCTGAAGTGGATATGGGGGCTCATAGGAGGTCCAGGTAACTAGACCTTGGTGAAATAGCCTGGAAACAGTGAACTCACACGATTGAGACCTTCGCCGTTAAAATAAAAAACTTATTTTCCCTTTTCATAATGTTTTAGTTTACACATGCTTGTATATATTTATGTATTTCTGATAAATGAGTGTGCGCCTAATCTTTCATCATCTCCTCTAGCTCGTCATATAAAATAATTCATGATGGTTATATTGATCTTTTTCTTAAAGAAAACAATCAAATGTTTAATCATAGTTAATATCGCATATTTCTCCCCTAAATAAATCGAAACAATTCATGAGTTCAAACCCTTCATATATTTAATTATACTAACATAGAGGTGCACAAATCGGTTCTCCTTTTTTTTTTTTCTTTTTTTCTTTTTATCAGTTTCAAGTTCCTACCTAATATGTTAAAACTGAGTTTTTTCCGCATCGATTTTGGAAGAACTATGTTAGAATCAAGTCATGTAGGGTACGTGTGAAACCCTACTCATATGTAACTGATAGGGTTGGGTAGGAACCAGGGATGATTAATTTTTTATATACATAATAACATAAATTTTTTATTCATAGTTAATTATTACAAATAAAAAAAATAAATTAGCTAAAAGCCTTAATTTTACGAATCAATACATTTTTATTTTTATTTTCATCATCACATGTCATCTATATTTGCGAATGAACCGGTATGTCCATAGTCTTCGGCACTCATAGTAGATATAAGTCCATTCCACTATACCTTCCAAGCTCATTTGATGGTATGTTACCCTTTCGTTGTTTAACAGTCTCATTTCATTATCAATTGTGTTTGTTTAGATTCGAAATTTGATTTATTTGGCTTGCAATATTTTTCATTATGCTTCCTTAATATCGAGTTCGACTCTTTCGCAAAAAAATGCCAAAAGACTTGCAAAGAACCTTTTAAAATTGACTCACTCGACTCAATTTAATCCCATTTGCATTAAACTTCCATGATCCTATTATGGGGAAATAACCCAAACGACTATAGGCACCATGTTGTAATCTTGATCAACGAAATACTGCATAATAAGAGTAGAACGAGTGTAAAACAATAGTAAAACAAAAGTATTTTTTTGTGTGCCTTTGTGTTCAGTTTTGCATTTTCAAGTGCATTATTCAATCAATTCATCCAACATTTTTTATTTTACAAAGTTATGGGACAAGCTGGTTCATAAAAAATAAAAAAACCATGAGCAAAAACGTCTATAATGTCTTTTTTAATGGCTATAAACTTTTTATCAGAAAATATCAGCTAGAACTGGTTCGGGCTAATTAAGAACCGGTCAGATCAGGTTCTGATTTGGGTATAGAATGGAACTAGTCACAGTAAAGAAATGAAGAAGCGATTTTGGAATCGAAAGTTTTTTACAAGTCCTAACCGGTTTCACCGGTGACCACATAAAAACTAATTCCATACATAAGTTTTTCCAGAAAACAAAGTAGACAAGTTATTTTTTATTTTATTTTTGTTCATTTCATTTCGTTTCGTTTCTTCTGCAACATTACGGGGCTGTTTGTTTGGGTCTGAATAGGTCTGAATGGGTCTGAATCTGAATGGTTCAGATTCAGACCGTTTGTTTTAACGTCTGAATGGAGGTCTGAATGGAAGGCAGGGTCTGAATGAAGGTCTGAATGATTCAGACTTGGAGAGGAGTCTGAATGGGGGAAGAAAAGACTCTGAATGGCTACCCCATCCAGCCCCGATCGTGACCTCCTCCCACCGATGTCGTCCAGCCCCTATCGACCACCACCACCCACTGATGACCACCACCATCCACTGACTGCTCGTTCTCGACGAGCGCCACCCACTGACGAGCACCACCACCCACTGACGACCGTCTGTTCGATGGTGCGATGGTGAGGGTTCGACGAGGGTTCTGCGATGGGGATCGATTGATGGTGCGATGGTGAGATGGTGCGATGGTGAGATGAAGAGAGGGCGACGGCGGAGGAGGGTTTCTGCGGAGGTGCAATGGGGTTATTGAGATGGCGATTGAGGGTTTCTGCGATGCGACCAAGGGTTTCTGCGGAGGTGGATGGCGGTGCTGCGGAGGTGCTGGCCGGTGCTGCGGATGAGCTGCGGAGGTGCTGGCCGGAGCTGCGGAGGTGCTGGCCGGAGGAGCGGCGGCTGTCGTTTGGGTTTACCCGTCGATCTGATAGGGTTTAAAAAGAAAAGTTTTTTTTTATTTTTTTTTATTTTCATTCAGATGTGCAACCAAACGGTCTTAAATGATTCAGCACTTAATGGTTCAGACCCTCTTAACCATTCAGACATCTTAACCATTCAGACCCAACCAAACGGCCCCTACGTGTGTAGTAATGCTAGTGAGGGACTCCTACACTCCTTTTGACATATCTTATACTTTCAAATTCGTATAGCTCTCCAAATAATTACGCATGTTTTGCATCGGACATTTGAAAAAGGATACTACAATTTTCTTTTCCAGCGGTCATTTTTATTATCAGTAAATTTTTATACCAATTTGTTTTTGTGAATGATAAAAACTTTTATCAAATGATTTACCATTTAAACAAAAAAAACCTTAAAAAAGTAATATTTTGTTGTAGTAGCATACATATTTCCATTTTAAAACAACAAGAGAAAGCCGTTGATCGTGATGGATCAGAGATGCGTAATAAGAAAGAAATATGATCTTATTTCTTATTCAGAATCAATCATTTTACATCACACAAACACACTATTTATAGACAGGAAGTAACTAACTAACAAACTATTAGTTACATCAGCTAACAAACTTAACCACCTACTAACAAAACATTCTGTTACTTTGAAGCACTCTCATCACCCTCCCTTGCTTCAAACTCCCGCATGCCCACCTGATATCGAAAGTATACAAACTTCTCCTTAGTGATAGCTTTAGTCAACATGTCAGCAAATTGCTCATCTGTTCCACAAAACTCCAACTGGATTAATTCCTGATTCACCAAATCCCTGATGAAATGATGCTTTAACTCTATATGCTTTGACCTGCTATGCATAATTGGATTCTTTGAAAGATTAATAGCAGACTTATTATCACACATTATTACAGTAGGATTTCTCTGTATAATTCCAAGATCATCCAGAATCCTCCTCAACCAAACACCCTGACAAGCAGCAGCTGTGGCTGATACATACTCGGCTTCAGAACTAGAAAGAGCTACTGTAGACTGCTTCTTTGAACTCCATGACACAGCTCCTCGACCTAACATAAACACATTAGCAGATACACTCTTTCTATCATCCACACAACCAGCCCAATCACTGTCAGTGTATCCCACCAAGTTCAGCTCACTCTGTCTATCATACCACAATCCAAGCTTGTAAGTACTCACCAAATAACGTAATACTCTCTTAACTGCTCCTTGGTGAGTCTTTGTGGGTTTTTGCATGAATCTTGACACTAGACTCACTGAATAAGCCAGATCAGGTCTAGTGTGTGTGAGGTAGATGAGACCGCCAACCATGCTTCTGTAATTAGCTTCATCTACTCTTCCTGATTCATCACTTGATTGCAACTTCTCACTGGTATTCATTGGAGTGCTCTCAGATTTTGAGTTGAGCATCCCAAACTTTGAGAGAAGACCCCTGGCATATTGAGCCTGATTTATGAACACACCATTTTCAGTTTGGGTTACCTCTAGCCCCAGAAAATACCTTAGCAGCCCCATGTCTGACATTTCAAACTCCTCCTGCATACTTTCTTTAAACTCACTGATCATGCTCATACTTGAACTTGTACACACTATGTCATCAACATACAGACAAACATACATGATGTCCTTATCTTGCACCTTCTTTACATACAGTGTGGGTTCACTGTAGCTCTTGATGAAACCATGTCTATGAAAGTAACCATCAATTTTTGAATACCAGGCCCTGGGTGCCTGCTTCAGCCCATATAGGGCCTTCCTTAGCCTATAAACTTTTTCTTCATTGCCTCTGGTTATGAACCCATCTGGCTGGTGAATGTATATCTCTTCTGTTAAATCCCCATTCAAAAAAGCAGTCTTCACATCTAGCTGGTGAAGTTCCCAACCATGATGGGCTGCTACTGCAATAACTACCCTTATTGTCTCAAACCTTGCAACTGGTGCAAAGGTTTCTGTATAATCAACACCTTCTACTTGGGAGTAGCCTTTGGCCACGAGCCTGGCTTTGTATCTGGTCACCTCACCATTAGGCCCTACTTTGGTTTTGAAAGTCCATTTGACTCCAACTGCATTTTTTCCTGCTGGTAGGTTGGTGAGCTCCCAAGTGCGATTTTTGTTGAGGGCTGTAATCTCTTCCTTCATGGCTTGTTGCCATTCAGGTTTGGGGGCTGCTTCCTGATAGGTGAGTGGATCTGTAACATTGAGAGCAAACAGCTGTGTTTCCTCATCTGAGGGGCCTTCACCTGTGTGGTAGTCTTTCAGCCAACTAGGAGGTCGAGTGGTTCTTTTAGAGGTGCTGGGTGCTGTTTGGGGGGCCTTTTCTGTTTGTGTGTGGGTCTGAGTTTGGCTTATGTGTGGTTGTGGTTCCTGGCCGGTTGATAAGGTTCTGGGAATGGTGGTGGTAGTGTTGGCAGTGTGTGTTGTAAGGTCGCTATCAGGGTTGTGTGTGTCAGTGGGAAAAGGATCAGATTGGGCATGGGTGCTTGTCTGTACTGTTTCCTCAGTGGCCCACTCCCAGACTCCATCCTCATTAAAGATCACATGTTTTTGAACCGTGAACCTTTTTGTCGTGGGGTTGTAGAGTCTGTAGCCATTGCTTTGCTGAGAGTACCCTACAAATAGGCACTTTTCAGATCTGTCATCTAGCTTTTGTCTTCCTTGTTGTTTTGTCAGGCTGTAGCCTATACATCCAAATACTCGTAGGTGATGGACTGATGGCTTTGTGCCACTCCACTCCTCGATGGGTGTCTTGTTTGGTCTTGCTTTTGTTGGGGATCGGTTTAAAAGGTAGACAGCCGTGGCCACTCCTTCTGCCCAGAAGTGATTTGGCATCTCCTTTTGCTTTAGCATGCTCCTGGTGAGGCCCATTACTGTTCGGTTCTTCCTCTCAACCACCCCATTGTGTTCCGGGGTGTGAGGTAGGGTGAGCTCCCTTTTGATGCCGTGCTTGTCACAGAATTGCTTGAATTCTGATGAGCAGAACTCGCCGCCTCTATCAGTCCTGAGTACTTTGATTGTGCTCTCACTTTCTTTTTCTACCAGGCTTCTGAATTGCTTGAAGTATTCAAAGGCCTCGCTCTTGTGTTTCAGGAAGTAGATCCAGTTCATCCTGGTGAAATCATCAATGAGCAGCAGGTAGTATGAGCTTCCTCCCAGGCTGGTTACCTGCATAGGGCCACACAGATCTGCGTGTACCAGTTCCAGGTGCTTCGTGGCCTTCCATGATGTGGAGTTGAAGGGTAGCTTATGTTGCTTGCCCATAATGCACCCTTCACACGCGTTGGTGGGGGTTATTGTAGGAAGGCCTCGCACCATATTCTTGTCTGATAGGAGTTTGAGACCCTGAAAGTTCAAGTGGCCGTATCTCAGGTGCCATAGTCTTGACTGGTCATTGGAGAGTGATGAGTTATTGGACTGATCACCTGTGTCTTGAGAGGCATCCAGTAGAAACATGTTGTTGTTTGAGACCTTTATTGCCATCAGGTTGGTGCATGTGTTCTTGTTGCGTATGGTGCATTTTCCTTCATCAAAGGTTAATGAGTATCCTTTCTTCATCAGTTGCCCGACACTTAGCAGATTGTATTCAAGTTTAGGGGCAAAGTACACATCGTCCAGTAGTTTGTACCGGTCATCTTGCATGGAGATTCGTACAGTACCCTTTCCTTCTACCTGAAGCTTCTTTTTGTCGCCCAGGTTTACTTCAAGCTTGAAGGATTCATCCAGGTTGGTGAAGCTCTCCTTCGATCCTGTCATATGGTTCGAACACCCTGAGTCCAGGAACCAGAGGTGGTTCTTGCTTCTGCCTTCACTGGTGCTGGCTACTAGGGCACAGTTATCTGGCTCAGGAGTGGTTGAAGGTGGAGCCTCATGGAAGAAGAGGTGTGGTTCCTCGTGCATTGCCGGCCCCGATGGGTCCTCCTCTGCGGCCAGTTGGGCCTGATTTTCCTCATTGAACCAGCAGTCCTTTTTGACATGCCCATGTCTGTTACAGATGTGACATTGGGGACCGCGGTTTCTATCCGGTAGTCTTCCCCGACCTCGGCCTCGGTTTGAGTAGCGGCCGCGGCCTCTGGATTGGTTTCCTGAGGGGCCTCGTGCGTTTTCTTGCATCACCTGCAATGCCTGTTCCTCTGCCCTTTCTTGCTGAGCTCCGGTTCTACTGTTCAGGCGTGCCTCTTGGGATTGGAGGGATCCCATCAATCGGACAGGTGTGAGCCTTGTTAGATCGTTGGACAATTCTATAGAGGGCACTATGTAGTCGAATCTAGATGTGAGACTTCTCAGAATCTTCTCCACTATTGCCTGATCAGTTATTCGTTCGCCATAGGAGCGCCTTTGGCTCACTATTGCCATTACACGGGAGAAATAGTCACCTACTGCTTCCTCATCTTTCATGACCAGGTTCTCGAAATCTCTTCGGAGGCCCTGCAATTTGATAGCCTTCACTTGCTCGTCGCCCTGGTATTCTATCTTCAAAGTTTCCCAGGTTTCTTTTGCTGAGTTTGCAGAAGCGATCCGAGAGAACAACTGATCATGGACGGCCTGTTGGATGATGGCCATGGCATGGGCGTCCTTCTTCTGAGCCGTCTTCAGGTGCGCCGCATCAATCTCTGCAACATTGAGTCCAGTCTCCACCAGGTCCCATAGATCTCTTGATCGGAGGATTGTCTTCATTCTTATTGCCCAGAACTCATAGCCTTCTCCCTTGAATATCGGAATCGGAGTAGGCTGAGTGGGGAGGGCGCTGGTCGGTTCCGCCATGGATGAGCTTGAGAGGTTTGGTGGTTTACACAAGCTCTGATACCACTGATGGATCAGAGATGCGTAACAAGAAAGAAATATGATCTTATTTCTTATTCAGAATCAATCATTTTACATCACACAAACACACTATTTATAGACAGGAAGTAACTAACTAACAAACTATTAGTTACATCAGCTAACAAACTTAACCACCTACTAACAAAACATTCTGTTACTTTGAAGCACTCTCATCAGATCGTTTAAACCAATAGTAGCCAATGAGTTTACAACTTCACTGATAACTTTTTGATTTTTAGTTAAAAATTTTTTAGTTTGAACTATTGTAATAACAAAACATGTGGTTTTTCTTTCAAGTTTTATTCTGAGATGATATTGAGTTTGACCTAAAGCGTCAACATATTTGAACAAGTAACAGTCTTGACACAAAAGAGTTCAAACTTATATAATAATATTCAAACAAACAGCAATTAAACTGATAGCAAGCATTTCTTTTAATAAATTTGGAGTTGGGCTTTTTATGTACATATGGGTATATTAAGTTAATACCCTATGTATTACATGAGTTAAAAACATTGAATAAATAACATCAATGAAAAAATTAGAAGACAAATTTTAATGTAATATATGAATAAAATTTCGTATACCGAAAGTAATAAAATAATTATATTATTATTTTTAAACACAAAGTTTTTCGATGTTTGTTTTTCTAAACATTTCACTTTAAAAAACATTTTATTAAATTTAATATTATATAATAATTTGTTTTCTGAAAAATGTGTTTTTTTTAATATTTTTTAATTTAAAAATATATGAAAAATATATTTAATATTTAGTTGAAGATGTATTTAAGGACTCTATATTTAGGCACCCTAGATCAAAATTTATCACCTTTATGTAACTATACAGGCAAGCCGTATAAGCAGGAGCTATACGGTCCATATAAACTTATGCAACCTGTATTGCCCTTTTGAAATTATTTTGTAATCTGATTTCGCCTATCATATACAGCCATACAAACCTGTACGCATGATGTATGTGTCGTATTGAATGTGATATACGGCTCATATACCTTACAAATGGTGTAACAATATTAACACCTTAATAAAACGATGCTTCAAAGTTAGAATAACAAAAGAAAGCCTATATCGATGGTCTTTGAAAACAAACTAGAATTTAGGACCCGCGCGTTGCGGCGGGGTCCGATATATTGACATGAAGCGAAGCAGACATTAATCTCAAAACCAAACGTCGTCACAACCTATAAAAAATCATAAAAATACTATATACGTATTAGATACACAAACCTTAATCAAAAGATGATTACCAAAAACACAACATGATAAAAATGAAGAAAACCGAGAAATGGATGTTTTTTACCTGTTTGAGAGAAGATTAGGTAGCCACTTTGTGGGTTTATAGAGAATCCTTAACTGAAGAAGCAATGACCCAAAAAAAATTGTAAGTAGGCAACCTGATTCCTGATTCAAGTAATGGGTCAGGATGGTAAGCAAAAAATCAAAAATTTACATAGAAATCTACCATGGATGCTGCCAAAGCGGACAACGTATGAAACGGCCTCTGACAACAACAGATTTCAACCACCCACGCTTCACCTTAGTCAATTGTATTCGGTGGCCGCCCGTACAGACCAAGCAAAAGACGAAAGGTTAACTATAAAAAATCAACTAAATATTAGTTTTCGTATTCACATGTTTATACATTAGGAAACTTATAATGAAGATCAAGAATCCCATCAATATGATCAAATTGTTCAACTTCAAAAATTTTAACCAACTTATAACTCAATTTAATTATTTATTTTCAAAAATATGAATAACTCAATTTATTAACTTTTTTTACTAACTTGAAACTCATTAAGTTTAATAACAAAATCAACAATCTGCAGTCCATCTTTGGCAAAAAAATAACAGGAAATCTTGGAATGGCTCTGATATGTAGATAATTATGCATGTAAATAACTTATATCCTCCTTGATTTGAATCAATTTTTGTTGCAAATTCATCTATCTAGACACTTATCGAGTGTTATTTTTTAATGTAGTAGCTCCCGATAGTTGCTTGGTGATTTTTATGGAAATACTCAAGAATTGAAGAATATTTGAGAATAACAGCTCTGACATGACCGTGCTCGATATGAACACAACCGTGTCCTGATTGATTTATATCTGAACTATGAACACGACTGTGTTGCTTTCGAACATAACCATGTTCGGCCCAGTTACGATTTTTATAAGCGAATTAGCCCCAATTTGGGGGGATCCAGCTTTTTACCCAAAACCCTAATTCTCTCAAGTCCTTTAGGCGATTTTGGGGAGAACATTGAAGATTGAAGGCCAAGATTGAAGATCAAGCATTCCGAAGAGATTTCTAACATCACACAACCCACCTTTTCTTGTTTTCTTGGTTTGATTCTTAGTTCTACTATGGTTTCTTCCATTTTTACAAGCTTGGTTGTGGTTTTTGTAAGCCTTATGGGCTAAACTCGTTTGTCACTTGGATTAGATGAAACTTAGCATGCTTTAACAACTTGTACACAAATTTAGGTGTTGCTTATGTTAATGTTATGACAAAGCATGATTATTCTTCAATGATTGTGTGTGCTTGTGTAGTTTGATGATATATTTGACCTTGTGAATGTTAGAATCATATTATGTTGGAAAACCATATGTATTTTAGCATTTATTCATGGATTGCATATGTCTTTATGTGATTTATGGCATTTGACTATAAATGGTGAATGAGGGTTGAATATTTAGGATAATTAAACAAGTGTGCATCCTTATGCTAGTATTTGAAAAGATCATAGTATATGCTATGAATTCCTCATGTCATTGTTTATGTATTTCTAAGATTAAGAGCTCAAGTCTTTGGAATATATGATCGTGATATGATGTTCATAGGTTGAGGAATTGTTATATTTTGTCTACTTTACGCATCTCGCGGTGGTCAGTATGTGTTTATCGTATTAGCTTTCCAAAGATTTGTGGAATTAGATAGCCCTTACGGGAGTCTACTTCATCCTTCACATTAACATAATTATATCATTAGATCTTCATGGCATAACTTTAAGTGGCTATTGTGTGTTTATCGTTTTAGCTTTCTAAAGAGTTATATGTTTAGATAACCCTGACGGGAGTCTCTACTACTTTCTTATATCATAGTTAGAAAATGGTCTCACCTTGAGTATGTGTATGTTGTTATTGTGTTGCTAAGTGGATTCGAAGTCCAAGTGATATCTCTTATTGATTGTTTGTTTTCATTCCTATCTTCTTACTTCGCTTGTTAACTTGTTAATCTTTTAGTTTAATTTAATATTTTCAAATCACTCGCTATTGATCGGTTAAATAGTGACAAAGGTCTAGTATTGGGAGGTGTTGTGTCCACGGATCGATACTCGGTTCTTACCAAGAGCTATATTGCTATGCGATAGGTACACTTGCCTATTGTGTGTAGTTTAGTTTAAGGTGAAAATCGTTTCTTTATTTAAAACCAGATTTGTGTAAAATCTTTATTAAAAATCTAGGTGACTTCAATTCAACAATGGTTACTAATTACCAGGTGACTTCAATTCAACAATGGTTACTAATTACCAGGTGACTTCAATTCAACAATCTTTCACTAATTTATAGTTTCCACTTAACAAATTCAATGAAAACCATGATTCTTAGACTTTTTTTAATTACCAAAAATGACATTGAAACAATTAATTAGATGTTCAATACTCTTAATTAACAATAGTCTTATGATAAATCACTTAAGTTTTATGATTAGACTTCCTATTGGTTTATCCTTATAGGAATCCTTCTAAGCTATAACAATGGATTTTAATAGAGAAGAGAAACTTACTTGTAAGACTAATATACTTCTTGATTGATAGGAATCCTTGATAATACTTGATTTTATTTAAAGATCATTTGATCATCCCCCTTAATTTTTGAAGAAAACGAAAATCCGTCAAATAAAATCTCTAATTTTTGTGAGCACCACACAGAGCTTGGAACTTTAATGATGGATCCAAAACACAAACTCGTAAGTTATCTTCTATAATTTATAAAAAAAAACACACAAAAAGTAAACCCTAGATGAACATTCAAATCAAAATATAAGACCAAATTAATCTAAAAATCAAAATTAAAATCCAAAAATTCATAAACTTACCTTGTCAAGGATAACCACTGAAACCCTAGAAAGTGGTTGCAAGCACCACTGGTAATCAACATTTTATTAGCCGTATATTTTTATAATATATATGTGTATATATATATATATATATATATTAGAGATAATTTAGAGATGAGAAGGGGAACAAAGTTGATCAACTAACACATTTAATCATACTACAATCCGAACACCATATCAAAATATATAAAACAATCAAAATAAAGTGAACCCAAAATGATCAATCTAAAAAATGAGCTACTACGCAAATTGTATGTAGAGAGTTGGATAGTGAAATATCATCAGAATTTCCCAACATATTCACTATACACACGAATGCAAAATATCTTTCCTTTTCAATTATTATTGTAATTCTTCGCTAAAACACTTTGATCCAGTTTATGACTAACTACATTCTTATTATGTCATATAATCTTAAAACAAATTTGATGACATTCTCTTTTATGACGTATTTCACACACAGACGCACTAAAATGTCACATTGTTAGGCCTAGAAATTCACTTTATATAATTTGAACATCAATTCGGAAAAACAAAATATGATATGAAATTGCAACAACTCTGGTCATTGACAAAGGTGATAACTTGCAAAAGAAAAAAAAACAGAGTATTCAACAAAAGAGAAAAAAGTAGCTGGAATGTGTGGTCATCTGCATTCATAAACACCACCAACCGTTGCCATTTCAATCGTCTTAACAAACCTAAAACAAACCCTATCTGATAGACGTAGAAGATGAGGAGACAAATATGGGTAATGACAAAATGGAACAAAGCACTGTATATGTTTTCAAACCAAAACTCTAAATAAATCAATAATTCATTTAATCAAATACATGAAGATAAAAACTGAACCATAGTCAACGACTGCACACGAAATCGGACCTGCGTTTAGTCTTTGAAAACCTAAATCTCAGCATCTAGGTGAAACAAACCACACAAATCAAAAGCCTAAAGAGAAAACCCTATATCGGAGAAAGACCAATCGAAGAAATCAAACCAAAGTCACGAAATCGGACCTGCGTTTAGCCTTTGGAAACCCAAAACTTAGCATCTAGGTGAAACAAACCACACAAAATCAAAAGACTAAACAGAAAAACCTACTTTAGGGAAAGACCAATTGGAGAAATCAAACCAAAACCTAACCTGATATCTTCTTGACTCATTAGTAACACATGCGCCTAAGCAATCTCTGGAAACCAAACCCACTGGTTCAACAAAACGATGATGAAATTAACCGTGATGCTCTTCGGATGCACATACCAGATGATCAAAATGGCTGGAAATCACCCCAGAGAGAGAACAGTAAGCCTACAATTGAAGCTGTGGTTGTACGACACGCCATCCTCAGTGATGTCCGACGTCAGTGGTGATTTCATCGTGGGAGGAGGATACGAACGCTAGCGGAAGTAGATCTAGAGAACCAGAGAAAACGTTGAACGAAGATAGAGAGAGGCGGTTAGGTGGGTTGCTGCGATGCTGGTGGAGAAAGAGAGTAGATATATGCATGAGAAACTTGTATGATACGCATTAAAACGTATACATAAAGGAATAGTAACTTTTACACACAAAACCAGTTTTGGTTTTTAATATATATATATATATATATATATATATATAGGGGAAGGTTCCATTGTTAACCCTCCCTTATAGCGTTAACCGCTTAACCCTAGCGTTTTTTGCTCGAATCTTAAATTTTTTTTTCATGGTTTTTATTTTGCAAAAATAAGGGGGGTTTCTTTTTTGTGTTTTTGCTAATTCATCACCGTTTAGAAGTTATTGTAAGTGTAAGTTACTTACACTTACTTACATTTCCGTATCTGATGCAGTAAATGTAAGTAAGTGTAAGTAACTTACACTTACAATAACTTCTAAACGGTGATGAATTAGCAAAAACACAAAAAAGAAACCCCCCTATTTTTACATAATAAAAACCATGAAAAAAAAAATTTAGGATTCGGGCAAAAAACGCTAGGGTTAAGCGGTTAACGCTATAAGGGAGGGTTAACATTTGAACCTCTCCCTATATATATATATATATAAATAGGGCACACCAAAAACCAGACGACCCGTTGCATTTTTCTTCGTTCGTTGCAGGACGACGGAAACAAATCATCTGCTGCTATTCGGTTTCTTCGCCTGGAGCCTCTCTCGCAGCGACTCACTGGTTCGATCTCTCTCTAAAACACGATTAGTTAGGTTAAATCATACATTCATCGATTAAATGTTTCATTATTCTCTAAGAGATTCAACTTTTATCGAAATTGCTCTACGATAATCAATCTTACTTGCTGCTGATGTACGGAATCGAAATTTTGTCTTCTGATTAAGGGGTTTAGGTTAAATTCTGTTTGGGTTGTTTCAAATTGTCTAGAATCGGTAGACCGGGTTCTGTTTTTTGTTGATCAGGAACTTTTTGGGGGAAAATGTGTTTTTAGCGGAATGCTGTGGACTGCGATTGGTGTACGGAAAAATTCTTTTGATAGTGGTCCAACATTTGTGCTTTGTCTTGAATTTGAGCTATAATTGCAGCTCTAATTATGTATATTTTGTTGAAATTTAGAACGTATATGATCAAAGTGGGTATATGCTTTGCTTAGTTTAGACTTATTGATTAAATTGGTTTTCAATGGTTTTGAAAGAATTATCTATAGTCTATAGAGTTGATGTTTTTTAGTTACAGTTTATATAAGAAGGTTGATTTTTTGATGTTTTTATATAGGCTATAACTCAGTCTTTTATCTGTTAGTTATGTTTAAATACAATTTCTATATTACATTTCTTTTAGTGTTTGTTGTAGTTTCTTTTCATTTTTGTTTGGTTTCTTAAACTTCTTTCTCAGTTGGTATGGATGGGAACTACTTATCAGCTCCACCATATGCATATATTATGTTAACAAAAGCGAACATGTTCTGAATCTTTCGCGACATGCTTATTCCGTTGTATTTCTGCCACATTCCATATTAGGTTGCACACATATGTTTCCTTTTTATAAAATACAACATTGTTGCCAGTAATGGATCCAGGAATTTTGGTCCATGGGGGTAAAAAAACAGGCTTATCAATATATGACAAACGGGCATGTTAAATCAGGTCAATCCGGTTGGTTAAAACGGGTCACACTTATCGATTAACTGGTCAGTGGGTCATTAATTGCCTTTTCTATTTACCTATATGATAACCATGTTTCATTAAATTTCAATTCCTCTGTTCAAAATATAATTACCATTTATTTTTTTTTTTTTTTAAATCTTAAGCTTGAATATCACATAATTTATTAAAATGCCATTTATTTTGACCTCCTTACCCTTCTTTACTATCAGCAAAAATTAGATGACCATAGCAGGAGAGTTGTTCCAAATGTGCTTTAACCCAGCCATACTAGTGCAACTATTTTCACATTCCTAACACACAGTAACAAAGGAACACAGTAACAAAGGATGGCCCTACAGAAAGCCAAAAATTGATTAAGAAACCAGAAACCTAGAATCAACCTAGAAAACCATTGCTAAACCTGGATTTCAATTGAAAAAAATGCAAAAGAAAAATACAGAATGGGACAAATGAAGAAATCAACTGAAACGACTGATTGGAACAAAAAACTCAGAAAATCGAGTCAATTTTGTTATATATTTGA
The DNA here is from genome assembly GCA_009363875.1 of Mikania micrantha. Lineage (NCBI taxonomy): Eukaryota > Viridiplantae > Streptophyta > Magnoliopsida > Asterales > Asteraceae > Mikania > Mikania micrantha. Next base: position 25,237,892 of record CM018692.1, read on the forward strand.
CCTCAGTCATGGCTTCTTAATCTTATATTGTTTGTCCAAATGGTTGATTGTAAAACAGGGGCCTAGCAAAATAAATCAGGGGGGCTAAGTTGTTTGCGTTTACATTTAAGAAAAAATTACAATATTGGTTTACTGTTCCTTTATGCATGTATATGTCTGGGGGCTATGGTCTTTATCTGTTTTTCTATGGCTTTGTGTCCTTTGGAAAAAAAAAATAATAATAATCATAATAAAAAAAATAAATAAAAAATAATAATAATAAAAAAAAGGCAACGGTTTTTTTGAGCCGGGGGTCTCTTTAGAAGCAGCCTCTCTACCACATCTGGGGTAGGGGTAAGGTTTGTTTTCATCTCACCCTCCCCAGACCCCACATAGTGGGAATATACTGGGTTTGTTTGTTTGTTGTGTGTGGGCCTTTCCCCACTGGGTATTACATGGATCTGCCTCTGATTGTTTCTCTACTTCAAATTAACATATTTTGTTTCTTGAAAGTGATCAATGTTTCTTATTTAACTAAACCTATGTAATTATGTATTTAAAATAAAGCTTAGTTCATATAGCTTTGCTCCAAAATTCTATCGTTGCAATTTGCAAAATGTTTTGGAATGTGTCAAGATGTGGCTTTTACAGAATTGTTCGAGTGAAAGTACAGTTTAAAGCATCCATAACCTAGTGTGATCATTAAGTTATAGATACCAATCTCATTCTCATCAAGTTAAATTTTTGGCGTTAGTAAGCGTTTTTATTCATCTTAGTATTTGATCATAGTTTATTTTCAACTTGATTTATCTGAATTCTCGTAGCTAATACTTATCAGTGCTTTTTTGAAAATTTACATAAGGATTTTTTAGATTCATGTGATTTTATATTCAATTTACTTATACACCTGTTACCATGGCTTGTGGTAATTGTAATTCTAATATGTGTTTTTCCCTTCTAGATTTGATTATGAATAGTTAATCATGTTTACTTGTTATGTGAAGTGCTCCTCTATAACAAAAGATGGTATCACTATATATGACAAGTATTTGATTTGTCTTTATGCTTGCCGTTTAAACAATATTTGATTCCCTAGTTCACCTTGTTTAAAATATTAAATGTTCTATCATGTTTTTCTACCATTTAACTCACAAACATGCTATATTACATTGCTAGAGATCTCTATATATTCTGATGGCCAATAATGCTCAGTATCCTGGGATACAGGTAGTTTATATTGTTTATCAATATTCTCATGATTTTTAATGCTTAGCTTTTCTTAACTTTACTCCTACGTATTATACAACAGCCGTCTCGACCTCCTGTTGCCGCCATGGGTCCTCCGCCAAACGCTTATCCATCAGTGGCAATGCAAGTAAGGTTTTTATTTTATTTTATATTTGTATAATCTTAATTAATTTGAACCATAAGCTATTATTCTAATATTCAAATAAAATTTAGTTCCGCCAAGCAGGTCCGCCGCGGCCACCACTTCCATATATGCCTATGCAACAGTTTCTAACTGTAGGCAGGCCAAATATGGTGTCTCAGCCAATGCAACATTTACCCCCTAGAGCTGGACCACCAGCACCACCATTGACACATAGCATAGTGCCACCTCCTCCTCCACCGCCACCTGCTGCCCAAGCTTTTTCAGTGCCTGATGTCCAAACAAGTCGACCTGTATTATCTGTATCACCCCAGGCCCAACAGGCTGTTCCAGTACCTAATAACTATGGGTCTGGTCAGAGTGGCCCACGGGTTGCTCTACATTTAACATACAATGTAAGATACCCTACTCTCTATAAATTGTAAATGTTTAATATTATTTAATGCATTTCTTGTTTATGTTGAATATATTTTTGCAGTTATCAACACCAGCAACTACACAAGTACACGTAAATGGAGAAGTAAATAGCCAATACCAGCCAATATCATCAATAAATATGCCTAGTTTTCCTCTAGGTGGACCAGCTGTTACACCTATGTTGCAGCCTGCTGAACAGACATCAGTTGCATCTTCTGTTCCAGTAAGGACCAACACTACTTTTGTTGATTGTTATGAATAACTATGATGCCACTTTTTTATAAGTGTGCAGTTTTTTAATAATTTACTATGTATGCAAATGGTATGTATAACATTACATGTGACATTGGATGGTTAGCTAACAAGTGATCCACCCAAAGCTGTGGAAAAAGCTGCATCAGATTGGATTGAGCATACTTCTCACAAAGGGAAAAGGTGTGTGTTTTCTTACCCAGTCCTATTCCTTCTATTTCCGTGTTCATTGATTTCTATGTTAGGTATATATTAGTGAAGCATATGTATATACAATGTATATTTACACATGTTATGTATGTACATGTTTATTTTTTGTCTGTCTGGTGTTCATTTCCTATTCCTTCTATTTCCGTGTTTTCTTACCCAATCCTATTCCTTCTATTTCCGTGTTCATTGACTTCTATGTTAGGTGTATATTAGTGAAGCATATGTATATACAATGTATATTTACACATGTTTTGTATGTACATGTTTATTTTTTGTCTGTCTGGTCTCTGGTGTTCATATAGATATGCATGCATGCATAATGCATGTTTATATTTGACTATTTGTGTTTTAATGTATTATGTATGTGTATATGCACCATACATGTGATGCATTTCACCACGTTTCATCCATTAGTTAATCTACCCACTTTTATTATCTGTTATTAATTTCTTCTTACATGTGACCACCCTGTTTTATCATTTGATTTTCTAGGTCAAATTGTATAATGATGATGTGCTTTAAAGGTTATATGTAGCAATTTCCTTAGTTAACATACATGCATGAGAATTTTCTTTTTTCTTTTTTTTATAATTTGTTCTAAAGGCAATGCCAAAAAGTAAGAAATTATGTCAGTGAAAAGACCAAAAATTGAATTGTGTTAATTGCGACTTGTTATAACGAAGCAAAAAGTTGGTAATACGTTTGTTTCTATACAGTTAAGGAAGTTAAGGAATTGTGCATTAGTAAGTATGGGCCCCACAATGTGTAAAATAACAATTTCCTAGACTTTGTGGCGGTTATATGTGTTACAAGACTAAGGATGGAGAAAATGAATAAAAGCTTTTGGTTTGTTTTGTGTTGTTTTTTGTTTATTGTTATTTTTTTTACAATTTACACCTTCCCTGTAAATTATTGTAGAAGTAACTAACTACTAACTAACTAACTAACTAGCATTTCAATCAATTCTTTAGACAATGCATTATGTATGTACTAGTGAATAAATACTACTGATTAGCCATTCAGGAGTGTTATTAGGCATGTAAAACAATAGTTTGTTTTTTTATTGAAACTTAATATTATATATCTTTTGTAGTGGTAAGTGTTTGATAAAAGGTACTCTAATGCTGTATCAGATACTATTACAACAAAAAGACAAAAATATCTTGCTGGGAGAAGCCTCTCGAGTTAATGAGCCCAATTGAGGTGTGTAAGCAATCGAGTTATTGCTTTAAAATTGATTAATAATTTACTATGACCGAGATATATGTTAAAATTTTTCTTTCAATGCCTGTTTTAAACAGAGGGCTGATGCATCTACAAACTGGAAGGAATACCCTGCTCCTGATGGAAGAAAGTGTGTAACCTAGAACATTCTATTCAATCTTATGTTTAACTTTCACCAATGCCTAACAATTTTTATTTTAACAGGTATTACTATAACAAGGTTACAAAGCTGTCAAAGTGGAAAATACCTGATGACCTCAAGGTCTTTTCTCCCAACAGCAATCCACTTATCCTATATCTACTATAATTATTACCTAATGCCACCTATGACATGCAGTTAGCTCGTGAACAAGTGACCACCAAAAGTACTACAAATGAACAGCAGTCATTAAAGGATCCTAATAATGAAACCTTGGCTCCGTCAGTAACTCCTGGTTTAGATAGCCCATCTTCTCAGACTCATGAACCAGGTTTGAGCCCTGTTTCAGTGGCTCATCTTATTCCAGCTGTGCAGTCAGGATCTGTGTTAACTTCTGAGTTGTTAGCAGGATCTATTGACTCTTTTAAAGTTACAACAAATGCTGCTGAAGAAGCAACAGTACCTGCAACATTACCATTGTATAACTTGCGTTGTCTTTTTTTTGTTTTTTGGATGAGAATGTGATTTTGGCCCACATTTCTTTGTAACTTACCTTGATGAAAATGTAGGAGTGTTGTGGAGAGTATTTCAGCACAAGATGCTGTTATAGTAGAGAATGGAAGCATTGAGGTACCTCCCCCCTCCCCCCAACCCAACCTAAAACACACACACATTTGTCTAGAATAATTTGACTTAATCTTATTAGCGGTTTGTAGGAATCCAACAAAGACATTGTAACTAATGATACTGACAGTGTTGCTGCTATAGAAGGAACAACGCTTGACCAGGAAACAAAAACCTATGAGAATAAACAGGTATTTGTTCATTTTTAAAAAGTTTATTTTTGTTACGTTTATTCATTTGTTTCAATTATTTGTTTGTTTTCCATATGTTTCAGGAGGCTAAAAATGCATTCAAGGCTCTTTTAGAAAATGCAAATGTTGCTTCTGATTGGACCTGGGATCAGGTATTAATGGACTGTTTTGATAAGTAGATCTGGCATGCAGAACCTTGACATATGTAGTTTTATCATGCAATGAGAGTAATTATCATCAGATTGTTTATAAAGTAGATTTAACATTTAGATATCTTGACGGTTATATTATTTTAATCAGACAATGAGAGTAATCATCAACGATCGACGATATGGTGCTCTCAGATCACTTGCAGAGCGGAAGCAGGCTTTCAATGAGGTAATTATCAACTTAAAGTTTGCTGCCTATACTACACTTTACCTGCTGTATATTTTAAAAGTGAAAGAAATTTTTTTTTTTTTGAAAAAGGGCATTTGCCCGGAAAAATATATACCAACAGAACAAACAATTATATAATTCTAGAGGGCATACCCTCGCAATACAACCACCCAAACCTAGATTTGGGAACCCAAAAAAAGATTTTTTTTTTTCGGGAGGGGGGCTTTGTTGAGTTGTTTTTAATTTTGAGATCAATTTTGTAAAACTCTTTACATGTCGAGAAAATATTGCATGCGAAGAACATGCAGGTTGCACCAAAATATGTAAAAAATCCTAAAGGAGAGATCATTACATGTAATCAACCATTTATAGTGGTTCATTGCATGTTAACTGATCCACATTACTGCTACCACTTGCTTTTCGGTAAAACCAAGAGTTTATATGCATTAATGTCTCTGTTAGCCAACAAGGTAACCGGTGTTGTAAAAATTAATTGGATCGGAATTCTTTATAAGTAATTTTCAAATTATATATATAACCAAATTTTGTATATAATTTTTATAAAAATGTTGACCGATTTATATATATAACGAAATTTTGTTAAATTTTGACCTCCAAAGGAGAGATCTCTACACTAAAACAACCATTTGTAGTAGTTCAATTAATTAGTATTTAATTGTATTTAATGTTTATAATTTTTCAGCCAAAATAATGGGTGGATTTAGAACGTGTGACCATTTATATAATGTATATGTTTTAATTCTATACATTTGTGGTTTTATGTTTTAGTTTCTAGTACAAAAGAAAAAACATGAAGCAGAACAGAGGAGGACAAAACAAAAAAAAGCACGAGAAGAGTTTAAGAAAATGCTAGAAGTAAATTATTTATTTATTTATTTTTTTAATTTTCTTAACATCCTTTGTTTAATTTGATATCATCCTTTATATTCTTTCCCTAACCTGCTTTACAGGAATCAAAGGAGATCACAGTGTCCACTAAATGGATGTAGGTCTATAATTTAGATAGTTAATTATTTTCTCATATATGTTTCTTCACTTGACAGTTAAAAATATAATCCGGTGAATAATGTATAATATTATTGTATGCTATTCATTTTCACTTTATCTCAACGTTGTATAGCAAAGCTATTGCAATCTTTGAGGATGATGATCGGTTCAAAGCTGTTGAGCGATCTAAAGACCGGGAGGACCTCTTTGATGATTATATAATGGAACGTGAGAAAAAGGTTAATCATTTTTTGAGCATTGGTTATACAAAATTACATTGTTTTTTCAATTTCTATCAAAAATATTCTGCAACTTATTACCAATTCGATGAATTTGTAATCAGGAGCGGTCAAAGGCTTTAGAGGAGCACAAGAAAAACAAAAAGGAGTACATTGAATTTTTAAAATCTTGTGACTTCCTCACGGTACCTGCTCTAGCATATTAAAGAATATAGTTAAATTTAATTATCATGTTCAGTTTATTCATCTGTGTAGATTTCTTGACAAATTAAAATTTATCTTTAGGCTAGCAGTCAATGGCGGAAAGTGCAAGATCGCTTAGAAGCTGACGAGAGTTGCTTGCGCCTTGAAAAAATTGATCGCCTTGAAATTTTCCAAGTAATTTCATTCAAGTTCTTTATATATGAAGTATTCAATTAAGAACAGATATTTTTTAGAGAACCATGATAATTTTTTTTAGCTACAATGTTTTTTTAAGATTAAAGCAAAGTGAAGTTACTTTAATTTTTAAATAGGAAAAACTTGTCAATAAAGAATTGATTCTTAATCAAAATTCTGTGTTTGTGTGTCAGTGTGTGTTATCTTTCCATTTAATTCGTAGTCTCATTTATCAACTAAAAAAATTGTGTCTCAGGAATATATACGTGATTTAGAGAAAGATGAGGAAGAGCAGAGGAAACTACGAATGGTACCTTGTATACATAAATAAAATTATTTTCTTGAGTCATTTTTGCACTAGTGTTTCTTATTTGTAGCTTATTTATACAGGAAGAATTAAGAAAATTAGAGCGTAAAAATCGGGATGAATTCCGCAAATTAATGGAAGGTCATATAATTTCTGGGATGCTTACTTCAAAAAGTCACTGGCGTGACTATTGCACTAAAGTGAGTTGATTTAGTCCTTAATATTCTTACCAAATTTTCAGTTTGGAACTACTTACATGAACATTTTACTTGTATGTTTGTGTGCGTATACACATTGCTTTGTTTTGGTATACAGGTGAAAGATCTACCTGCGTATTTAGCTGTGTCATCAAATAGTTCTGGTGCTACCCCGAAAGATTTGTTTGAAGATGTAATAGAGGAGCTTGATAAACAGGTGACCTTTGCCCCATTACCAGTGAATATATGCATAATTTATGATTTTATGCTTATTATTCACATTATATTTTCAAACTATTTTCTGATGCCTTTTTGTTACGTTGTTTATCACAGTATACGGAGGACAAGGATCGAATAAAAGAAATAGTGAAGATGAGAAAGGTTAGTTTTATATAATCAAGGGGACCCACACTGGTCAAATCTCATCATTTTACTTTCTTGTGATTTAGGTTTCCATTCTATCTACATGGACTCTTGAAGACTTCAAGAATACAATTGCTGAAGATATTAGCTCACACCCAGTTTCAGATGTTAATTTGAAGGCATTGCCAACACACTCGCACAACTCAAATCAGCGTCTATTCTTTTTAATAATATCTAAAGAATGTTTCACCTTTTCGCAGCTTGTATTTGATGAGTTACTAGAGAGAGCTCGAGAGAGGGAGGAGAAAGAAGCCAAAAGGCGTAAACGTGTCGCAGATGATTTTTATACATCGTTGACATCGTCTAAGGTTTGATCACTGTATAGTGGTCAGTTATTATTGAATTTTGTTTTTTCTTTTTAATTAAGTTCTGTCTTGTTGCAGGAAGTAACTTCATCTTCACGATGGGAGGACTTTAAGCCCCTCTTTGAAGATCGAATAGAAAGCTGGTAACTTTTGCAGTTTATGTTTGATATTTTGGTGTTGAATGGGTTAGCATAGCATAATCAGTGGTTGTTAGTACAGGTTTAGTGTAGAAGAAAGCTTGTTTAGGGAAACCTTTGACAAATACATAGCAGAACTAAAGAAAGCAAGAGATGAGCGGAAGCACAGGGAAGATAAGGTGCCGAAAAAGTGTAATTCATGTGATTTGATATCCTATTAGTGTTCTTTTTATAAAGATCAAGTGAATCAATGTGAGAATAACATACAGGCAAAAGATAGAGAGAGAAGATCAGAAAAATCGAGACGGGACAAGGATAAAAAAAGTAAAAGTGACAAACGTAGAAGAGACGAGGCTAAGGATTCTCATAGACATAGCGGGGAACGCAAAAAGACAAAACAGGTTAATTCTTCTCTAATATTGTTACAAGTTTTGCTTTAAACATGATTATAAAATATATATTCCAACATCATATAAAACAACACAAATTAACCCTTTATTTGTAAAGGGGTTAGAAATGTGGTAGTGTGTGTTAAGGTAAGGAATGAGCAATTTGTTTTGATATAGTTGGATCAACAGTCGTCTGCGTCGGCAGAATACGAGAGCAGGCATAAGAGATACAAGAGAGATCATAGGCGTGGTGAGTATGATGATCAGAGAGAAGAAGCCGAAGATGGTGAAGTTTGGTAGCTATTTAACTTCTTACCTTTTTGTAGATAGCCTTTTAAATCGTACAATTGTTGCCTTTTGTGATTAAACTCGTTCAAGTCCCTCTCATTCCACACACACACCCCCATGCACGTGCACGCATTCTTTTAGGGCTTGGTTATTTACACACTCAATTTTTTTAATTTAACACCTGACTGACACTATACGTCTCATATAGGTCTATACAAGACATATAGCCACCTCTGACACCCATTGGCTCGACAATGATTGGTCTCGTATATGCCTTGTATAGGACCAATAAACCCCATATAACCTTATAGGTTTACATGAGGCGCAAATAATAATTGCTCCCCTATATGCCTTGTATATACCTATATGAGACTATTGAGGGTGAAGAGTGTGGGATGAGTGTAAGAGTAAGTGAGGAACCTATTTTTTCTAATCATTTTAGGCAAAATGGATTTTTTACATCATCCCACACACACACACAGAGGATTGAGAATACAATACAACCCACTTTTATTCTACCAACTCAAATAACTTTGTTAAGACCAGTACAAATCTTAGATTTTTTTTGAATATCATTGTAACACATATAGAACATTTTCTTTTATGTGTGTGTAAATTTATCACCGTTTAAGAGTTAAACATTGTAAATTTTGAGTCTAAAATAGCTACAATGTTGTAAGCGAAAAACTGACAACGATATTAACATTTTAACGGTGATGAATTCACACAAATATATAAAAGAAGAAAGCCTCCTATATGGGTCACAATAATTTTTAAAAAAATTCAAAATTTGGCTTGATTTTAACGGAGTTATTTAGATTAATACAATAACAGTGGGTTACGAACCAATCCATGCCCTGTGTGTGTGTGTATAGAAATTGAATTCAATAAAAAATCAATCTTATAGAGAAAACTCTTAAACACAATGTGAGCCATTGATTTGGAATTTTGAAAATAAATATGTGGTCCATAATAACCCACATAAAAATGATTTGTTTATTCAAAACCTAATTTTTTATTCAAGTTTAATTTGGACCACATTTATTTTCAAGATTCCAAATCAATGGCTCACATATGGTTTAAGGGTTTTCTCTTTAAGATTGTGTTTTCATAGGATTCAATTCATATATATATATATATATATATATATATATATATATATATTTATTTATTTATTTATTTATTGGGCATGAAACATAACTCACTATTATTTGACAACCAAAATCCTTTTTTTGAAATTCAAAAGGTTCTTTTAGTCATTTGACCTAATAAAAAAAAAAGTTTAATAAGAGTGAAAAGTGTCGTACTTTTTAATACTATTTATCCAATGTTATTTTTTTTTTACAAAACTTACGTCATTGAACTTATTGTAAAGTTCCTTAAATTCCATTATAGTCATACCCGTTTTTTTTTTTTCTAAAATGTTCGTAATTACACTAATGTAACTGTCAATTATATTGGTACACTTAGTGTTTATTTTTTCATAAAAGAAACCGTCTTTTACAAAAAAAATCTCCATCTTAACTATAAATTACATTGTTTTTTTAGTAAAAATAAGGCTATTAAAGATCAATATAACGATCTATATCTAATAGCGTAATTTTTATAGAAAAATGGTGCTTGTGTAAAAGATTTATGTGGATTTTTATTAAGATGACTGATTTTTTTTCAAATTGGTAGAAAAAAACTTTTTGAAAAATAATAAAAACTTAAAATATTAATGTTACAAATCGTTTATATAAGTGTAATTACGAATAATTTGAAAATTTATGATGAGACTATAATTGAATTAAATGTTAAAACATGTTGTGTTTTACAATGTAATTTTTATAAAAAGAAATAACAATGTATATAAAAGTTATGAAATTTTGAAAATCAATGGGTAAATTTTTATGGTTTGTATTTAAAATTATAGCTTGTTTACTGTAGTGTAATTATGAGCACTTTAAAAATTTTTTTTGACAAGAGTATACAAAGTTGTAGAAGTTTTAAAAATAGATGGATTAAGCTTCTTTTTCTAAATAAAATTTTGTTTAGTTTGCAAATAACCAAAATACACACAAAGAAATTTCAACCACTTATTTTCTCGAATTACTACGAATCACTTATTTAAAATAACACTATTTTAATTAGTCAATTAAAATTTACTTAATGAGTTATATGATAAATATGAGTTAATCAATAAATCCAAACCCTTTTCTAACCTTTCGCAAATGATCCCTACATCCTTTATGGAGTTCTAATTTTGAGAACACAAGAGCCGATCGAGAAGAGTAAAGGAGAAGCAAAACCCTTTTTCTTGTAAGTGTGTTTAGGCAACAAATTAAAAAGAATCAAAGGAAAAAGAAATAAGCATATTACCAAAAGTAGTTTTAATTTTTAATCACCTTGATGCCCTTATGAAAAAATTAAAAAAAGAAAAACTCAAAATTTTTTATTAAGGGAAAAGAGTTTTTTTGGTTTTCTTTAAAATGATGGGTTTTCTTTTGAAACCCCCCTATATATATATTTTGATGACTTTTCTTTTGTTATAGGTAACAATCAATCGAGTACGGAATTTTGGAATCATGCTTGAAGCCATTTTTCTGAAGCAATGGGCCGAGGTGTCTATCAGACGAACGTCATGATTTTTGAAACATGACGCAACTTACAATAAAAAGTGGCGAAGTTTGACAAGTTGTGGATTCAATACAACAATCAAAAAAATGGTGATAAATAGGCATTGATGGGCCTATGTTATAGAGAAGAGACAATTTTCTCATAACGTGACATGATACGTTACGAGAAAATCAATGAAGTGACATTTCATCCTGAAGTTTACAAACTTCAAAACATAGCAAGACGTTATCATGAGGCCAATATACGATCACTCAATATGATTCCATCGGTCGACGTCTAATTGATTCAAACGAGTAGGACAATGAACATGAAATTAACATGCCACTCGAACCACAACGTACAATAAAGGAAAAAGAGCACATTCTTTGTTTTCAATGAATTAAAAAGAAACAACGGAGAACATATCAGTGTCGATAAAAAAATTGTCGACATATAAGAGCAAAAACAGTATATCAATGACATGAAATTGTAGTGGACTCTAACCGGTCACACAAAGGAAATGGCTGTGAAGATGTAGAAACGTATTATGAACAAATATAATATGTAATAATATGTAATATGAACAAATATAATATGTAATAATATCAAATTAATGTTAGTGGTTTGTATCTTATTAGATTTTTTTTTTCCTGAAAATGTTTGAAACTAGCGGTTTTCATCCTAGATTGAATAAGATAAAAACACAATCTCAAATATCAAAACTTGAATCATATAGAAGTTTGACATTTTGTCGTAAAACCATAAATTGTAAAACTCAAAAGTTTGAAAAATAAACCATAACTCGTAAATCACCAAAGTTTTAAAAATGAAAGCGGTCATCCGTGATGACAAGATCAAGAATCATAAAACACAAAGGTTTTAAAAAGAAGATTAAAGATAAAAATAGTCTAAAATTTGTGTCCCATAAAAAAAGGTTAAGGTATGCTGCCCTGATACGATTAGAGTCAATTCATCTTAAAACAATGAATCAAACTATCGCAACAGTTTTTTAAATATTGCATTGTATTATTATCATTTAATTAATTATTCATATTATATATTTCATCACAAATATCAAACCATGAAAAAAATGACCATGGCTAAAATCACGTCCAAAACACGTAAAAAAATATCACCAACCGCGGCTAGAAATCGCAACTTAAAACCGTGTAAAACTATCACAAACTATGGCTAAATATTTTTGCCTAAAATACCCAAAAATTATCACAAAATGCAACTCAAACTTTTTATGATTAAAAACGATAATGCACTTACGTGTTACGCCTGCGTATAATGCACGGAATTTCTGCAACCATTTGAGTTAAATTTATATAAATGTTCGTAAGGTGATTGCGATCAAATTAATATAATAATGACTATTATTCGATAATATAACAATGCGTTAAAAGCATATGAACATAATTAATAATATATGAGTAAAGTGAGAAAAGAATTAAAAATAATACTTTAAAGTTTAGGGTTTAAAACAAAAATTTGAAACTAATTAAACCTTCAAGAAATAATTGACATTTGAAAGAAGCTAAAAGCAATTTATTATTTAATTAAAAAACAATATTACTATACACTGCTCATGGTTAGAGTTCAAAATTGTATATATAGCTGTAACGAGCAAGTGTGTTGAGAGGCCCCGAACCCCGGGAGTCCTCTCGGTTGGCAAAGCATCAAAAACATAGTTCTTAAACCGTAGAATAATCATATATCATAGCAGCGGAGATTATCACATACTCTTTAATCATAATTAAAACATCTAAACCACATTCGTAAATTAGTCTTTAATCTCAATAGGAATGCCAGTTCTTGAATAGGTAGTCCTCATGTCATACCACGAGCCATCATATCCTTATCATAACTTGCTCAACCTGACATGCATGCTAAATCAAGTCAGCTTTCGCTGGTGAGTTCTAAGTTAAATTTTTATAAAAATCTTTAGCCTTTTAGATCATCACATAACATAACATAACATAATTCGTATCTTTACTCATTCATATCTTTATATAACATAACCTAATTCTAGTACATAACATACATGTCATCATAACATCAATCATACTGTGCATAAAAATTTAGCCTTCCTTGTTGACCGAAGTCAACATGCTTGTGCAACACAAGACTCTATAACACTGACGACCCGAAGTCGACAGGCTTGTATAAATACAAGACTCTATAACTATCAACCCGAAGTTGATAACTCATGCATGCATAAGATTTCCTCAACTGGTGACACAAAGTCGACAGGCTTGTGTTTCCACAAGATTCTTTAACTATCAACCGAAGTTGACAGCTCATACCGGTGCAAGACTTCTTTACATACATCATTCATATCCATAACATCATTCATTCATACATAACATGGTTTAATCATTTAAACCATCATAATCACAAACAGTTCTTTGCATCGCAGTGCTCAAGTTTTGCCCAACCGCAGCTGGGATTTCAATATCACATTTCCTGCTCGACCTCGGCCGAGACTTTGAAAATCAATTACTTCTCAACCACAGTTGAGACTTAAAACATTTTTTATACTTCAGCTGAGACTCTTAAAATCATTTACTTTTCAACCAGAGTCGAGACTTAAAACATTCTTTACATCTCAGCTAACCAAAGTTGAGACTTAAAACATTCTTTACCGGAAAAAATTCTTTGCCTGACCATAATCAAATTAAAATCACTTTTATACAATAACTTTATAACATGCATACCAGCCCAAAATAATAAAACATCTAAATAGGGCTACAAAGAACTCACCTGAACTTCATAATCAGATATTTTTATCGTTTATATCCTTTTGATCATAATTACTTTACGAACGTTTATATAAATTTTGGACATAAACGGTTACCGAAATTTCGCACGTTTATTAATAGGTTACAAAATTTTCGGTTGTTACATGTGTCAATCCCTAACATAACATGATATCCCACAAAGCTAATTATTTATTTTTTGAAGAATGATATCTTAATAGTTAATATCATCTTTGTATTTGTTTTTTTATATATTTTTATACACCGTTCTAAACTAGAGAGTTACTCCGCGCGTTGCGGCGGTAACCCCATATTGACAAGAATAAAAACATAATCTTAAACTCATATAGCATAAATTTGTCATATATCGTAAAACTTTAAACCAAAACAGAAAACATTTTAAAAGTAATTGTAGATAAATAAAAAATGTGTAAACTTGCATCACATAATTATATATAAGTCTCATTTATCCGTAAAAATACAAAAGATAAGATTATATAGTATTATTATTATACTAATATTATAATATTTTTATTATCATTATAATATTATATTATTATTTTACTACTACTATTATAATAATATTATTTTATAGTATTATTATTATATTAATACAATATTTTAATATTATTACTATAATAATATTATATTATATTATAAAAATATTATATTATTATTATTTTTAAATTATTATTACTGTTCATTAGGTTTAGAAATGTATATATGGTAATATAACAATACGTTAAAAGCATATTAACATAGTTAATAATATAGGACTAAAGTGAGAAAAGAATTAAAAATAATACTTTAAAGTTTAGGATTTAAAACGAAAATTTGAAACTAATTAAACCAAAGAAGCTAAAAACAATTTATTATTTAATAAAAAAACAATATTACTACTCACTGCTTATGGTTAGAGTTCAAAATTGTATATATAGAAGTAACGAGCAAGCGTGTCAATCCCTAACATGACATGATATCCCACAAAGCTAATTATTTATTTTTTTGAAGAATGATATCTTAATAGTTAATACTATCTTTGTATTTGGTTTTTTTTATATATTTTTATACACTTATGTTCTAAACTAGAGAGTTACTCTGCGCGTTGCGGCGGTAACCCCGTATTTAACAAGAATAAAAACATAATCTTAAAAATTAAAACTCATATAGCATAAAGTTGTCATACGTCGTAAAACTTTAAACCAAAACAAAAAACATTTTAAAATAATTGTAGATAAATAAAAAATGTCTAAACTTGCATCACATAATTATTTATAAGTATCATTTATCTGTAAAAATAAAAAAGATAAGATTATATAATAATATTATATTATTATTATTATTATTATTATTATTATATTATATTATTATTTTACTATTATTATTATTAGGGGTAATTTTGTAGAAACATAACCAAGTTTTGATTGTGTTCCAATTAAATCACTGAAACTTTGTTTTGTTTCAGTTAGGTAACTTAAGTTTGATTTATGTTCTAATACTAGATAAATAAACCCGGATAACAGGTAATCTTGATTCGTTTGGGCTTTATAAGTGAATTTTTAGATGATTTTATGACCCGTTTATGATTTTATGACTCATTTCTATAACATTTTGAAAAAAGCACAAAATGCCCAAATGAGTCTAAAATACGTCTAAAACCTTTAAACGGGTCATAAAATCATCTAAAAAAACACTTATAAAGCTTAAACGAATCAAGATTACCTGTTATTCAAGTTTTTTATCTAGTATTAGAACATAAATCAAACTTAAGTTACCTAATTGAAACAAAACAAAGTTCCAGTGATTTAATTGGAACAAAATCAAAAGTTGATTATGTTTCTATAACATTTTCCCTTATTATTATAATAATATTATTTTATAGTATTGATGTGCACAAAGTAGTTCAATTAAAAGTAACAAAAATCACAATTAACCTAAGCACTAAGTAATACTCTAAACTCTCTAAAACTAAACTATTGACAGAAAAGTGAACCTATCGAAAATAGTAAAGAAAAAGTAAGTCCGGATATCGAACCCATATACTTCTACAGAAAATGGTAATTAGACTCTATGAATTATCTATACAAGTTTATTAAAGTATTGTTTTAAGGGGGGTTTTTGCTGAATAAATAAATTTAAACTAAAATAATTAAATGACCTAAAAACCGATTTAAGACTAAGTAACAAAAGTGAACCAAGACATAACAATGATAAACTGACTACATAGGGATTAACTCTATACATGTTTAACACTTTTTAGATTGATTATGGAACTATTGCGAAACCGGGATCTTGGATTATTAACTAACAAACAACCTAGAGTATCTTCAACCTTTCTTAAAGATATCAACTAAGATGTATACTAGTTACTAAATTACTGGTTTTAGTGAGTTTCTTTCACAAGTTACCCAAACCATCAATGACATATCCAAAAGACCATTTACCTCACGGAAACGAAAGTCTCAATACATATAAACGTGGAAGGGATAATAAGGAATCTTAACTTGGATTCGGTAGGCAAGGAAATGTCCAATTAACTAGATTTAGTCTTTTCACAAAGACTTTAACTAGGAATCAAGCACTCAAGACAAACCAACAACCTCTCACCTCACGGATTTTAAGATTGATTAAACATTTAGATTATTTAGAACCTAATCAACATTCCTATGAACCACTACGTCTAGCAATTCATTTACTAATCAAAAACACAAAGTAATTGATCTAACATGCATCTATGTTATGAAAGACATTCATCAAAGCACACGAGGAATAAATTGATCAAATCATAAACCAATCCAAACATTCATAAACATCCAAGATTTAAAACCAAATCGTTATGTCATTTCATAATCACAAAGATCGTTCCACAATCAATCGAATCAAACGTCAAACATGCATAATCGTTAAAACCCTAGGTAGTTCTAATGGTTTAGCCAACAATCATTCTGAACAAACCGAAAGATCTAATCCAAAAACCGATACTAAACATCATTCAAATGGATAAAACAGGTAAGAAACCGAAACCGATTGTTGTACACCCTTCGAATATCGATCCTAGGGCTTTCCAATGATGGATCTTGCCTTACTTGCCTTCCAAAGCCTCTTGGTCGCCTTCAATGCTCGTCCAAAACCGTCTGTAACCCTAAAAATAAGCCTCCAGCCGTTTAAATGAATTAAACTCGATTTTCTGAGTTTTTCACCCTGTCGCGTACAGCGACAGTCACCTCCAGCCCCTTCGCGCTACGCGAAGGGTTTAGCAAACCAACAAAATAGTCGGGTCAACCTGCAATGATTAAATGAGGGGTAATTTCATCTTTTCTACCTGTCGCGTAGCGCGACAGGGTTTCAGGATGCCCTCGCGATACGCGAAGTGTCCAAAAATCCAGTTTTTGGTTCTCTTTGTTTCCAGGTCCGTCTTTGCCCTACCGGGAGCTCGTTTCTTTGTACTCTCGTGCCAAATACATATGTTTGTGACCTGCAAGCATTGATTTACAAAATTGTGAAGCACCATTTAATATCAATTCCAAAATTAACTAAAACTGTACAGAAAACAACAAAAACTACCGAACAAACTGACGTGTCATGCAACACATCAAGTATTATTATTATCATATTAATATTATATTTTAATATTATATTATTATTATAATATTATTTTATATTACTATTATATTAATATTATATTATAATAATATTATATTATTATATTATTATTATTTTTAAATTATTATTATTATTACTGTTCATTAGGTTTAGAAATGTATATATGGTAATATAACAATGCGTTAAAATCATATTAACATAATTAATAATATATGTGTAAAGTGAGAAAATAATTAAAAATAATACTTTAAAGTTTAGGGTTTAAAACGAAAATTTGAAACTAATTAAACTTTCAAGAAATAATTGACATTTGAAAGAAGATAAAAACAATTTATTATTTAATAAAAAAACAATATTACTATTCACTGCTCATGGTTAGAGTTCAAAATTGTATATATAGTAGTAACGAGCAAGTGTGTCAATCCCTAACATGACATGATATCCCACAAAGCTAATTATTTATTTTTTTTGAAGAATGATATCTTAATATTTAATACCATCTTTGTATTTGTATTTGTATTTTTCTTTTTATATATTTTTATACACCTATGTTCTAAACTAGAGAGTTACTCCGCGCGTTAAGGCGGTAACCCATATTTAACAAGAATAAAAACATAGTCTTAAAAATTGAAACTCACATAGTATAAAGTTGTATGGTAATATGTTTATTTGTTTATTTGGTTTTTTTTTAAAATTATTATTATTGTTCATTAGGTTTAGAAATGTATATATGGTAATATGTTTATTTGTTTATTTGTTTTTTTTTTAATTTATAACTAACTTATAAATTTAATCAAGTTTTAAAAGATATAAAAATACATTTTAAAAAAAATAAAATTGAAAAACAAAATTATACTATATATTAAAATGCAGGGTGAGGTTATAATAAAAAAGCTTAGATTGGTGAGAAGTGTGAGAAAGATTGTGGGCTATTAGATATATAATTTAATGGTTCAGATCAAAGTTGTATTAAAAAGCTAGTGGAAGGGTATTTTAGTCATAGACACTTTTGTTGACTTTTTATCATGTTCCCCCCATTTTTTTAAACTAGCATAACTTTTATATACAATATTATTTTTTTAAAAAAATTACACCAAAAAAACGAGCATTTTTTTATTTTTAAAACGAGTATAGTATTGTTATATAAAAAAATTAAAAAAAATGTTTCTCTCTACCTATTATATTTGTAATGCGCCATTGTGTCTAATTGCCTATTATTGTGTCTTTTTTGTTTGTGAGTGTTTCTTTTTGTCGTCGTAGTGTCTAACTATTTTTTTTTATAAATTCATGAGCTTTAAAAATAGTATTGACGAAACAACAAAATCACGTACTTTTTATATATAAATCATAATGATAAAACAAAACAAATGCATATAATACAACAATGTGTATATTACCAAAATACCTGAACATAAAACACAATGACGCGTAGATTACACAATGACCTTAACATAAAACAAAATAATGACTATTACACAATGACCTGAACGTAAGAGACAATGATGCTATATTACACAATCATCTGAAGAGAAAAAACAATAATGAATATATTACACAATGACCTGAACATAGCACACATTGTGTATATTACACAATTGCATGAACGTAAAACACAACTACGCGTAGATTACACAATGACCTTAACGTAAAACAAAAATATTGGTTATTGCACAATTACCTAAACATAAGACACAATGATGATATATTACACAATCATCTGAAGACAAAAAACAATGATGAATATATTACACAATGACCTGAACATAACACACAATGATGATTATATTACACAATGTTCTGACGATAAAACACAATGATGAATATATTACATAATGACATAAACATATATTAAATGACGGAAATGTATTTTTCAAAAAATAAAAACAATTTATGTTTTTTAAAATTATAAGCTTTATAAACATAAAGGTAAAATAACACAATTATGTACTTTTAATACACAAAACATAAAAAAATAAATAAGAACAATTTATTTAATGCATAAAAAACAATAAGAAAATAAGACAATATGATATAAAAAATAAAACAAAATAATAAAAATATTAAACATAATTCATAATGATATGAAACATTAAACACAATGACCAAAATACCCTTTTAATAAAATTAGAGTAATGCCACTTGTCAAATCCACAATCCTTTTCACCCTTTTCACCAATCTCACCCTTTTTACTTGAACCTAATCCTTAAAATGCATGAGAAAGGAATAGTAATTATATTAGTATTATATTGAATAGAAAATTTAATATATTTTTATATATAATATTGAGTTGATATATATATATATATATATATATATATATATAATGAGTAGGCCCCAATTTTTATATTATATATATATATATATATATATTATTTAGGTGTCTGATCCATGTATTAACGTTTTAAAAATTTAGACTTAAGCCATCAGAAAAAAATTTAATTTTGAAAAGTACTAAACAGAGAAAAAAAATATTAAATTTGAAAAATTTGCTTAAACTTAAGCCATGAGAAAAATTTTTAACTTTGAAAAGTAGTAAACAGAGAAAAAAAGTATTAAATTTGAAAAATTTGCTTAAATATATGGGTTTTTATTAAATTTGAGAGATTTGCTTATATATTTGAGTTTTTGTTTTAATTCAAACAATTGATTGCCGATAAAAAAGATTTTGTGAGTAATTTTTTTATTACTTTTATAAGATATTTGTGAGGCTTTGTATGATTTTATATTTTTATGAAAAATTTGTATAAAGTTCGTGATTAGATATTTGATTTTGTTATGTAACTTATGATTTCGCAAATGATATGTATAATACCCGCTCTCGGGAGTGTATTGTGATAACCCGCCGTAACGCGCGGGGGATAAACCTAGTTAAAATGAATATGTTCAAGCCCCCATCAAGCATTCTATTACACGTATATTAACCTCCATCAAGCTTCTTGGTGACAATTGTCAAGTCCACATCTAACCCTTCTATTACACATAGACTTTACACATTTTCTACTTACACTCATTAAACAACACTACTTTTGGGTGTCACCGGTCAAGCCTAGAGGTGGATAACCTGGGTTTTTTTTGGAATAAGTTTCAGTTCCGCTTCCAAACGGTTCTGGTCAATAAAGTCAATGTCCGGCTCCGGTTTTTGACTGGTTCCAACCAGATTTTGGTTTGAGTTTTGGTCGGTTCGGGTTTTGCCAGGTAATGTAACATTCTGCCCCGTCTACCACCAATATTGCCCGCTTTGCCCGGGTGAAAACTTCCCAGGGAGGTCACCTATCCTGGATTGCTGCAACTCGAGCACGCTTAACTGTGGAGTTTTCATGTGCTCCACAGCCAGCTAAGCCGAAAACGCGTTGGTGATGTAAGAGGCAGATCATTACTTATGAGACATGAATCTCTCCTGTTCACGGCCGATGTGGGATTTGTCTAGGATGTTACAGGTAAAGGTGGAACCGGTTCCTCTTTCTGGTTCCGGTTCGGATTTTTCTGAGAATCCGGAAAACCTATACCCACTTGTGCACTTTTTTTTACTTCCGGTTCGGGTTGTCGGTTCCGGTTCTGGGTTTTTTGCCCACCTCTAGTCAAGCCCCCATCGCGTCCTATGGCACATAGGGGTGTCAATCATGCCGGGTTGTGGGTTAATTGGTTGCGAGTTGGCAGGTTTAATTTTGCAATCCGAACCCGAACCCATATATTTATTTGTGTCAAAGTTTCAACCCTAACCCAAATAGAAATAAATCCAGGTCAAACAGAATTTGATCCATTTAACATGTTTATGTCAATTAATCAAATGAATTTGGTAGTTGCAAGCTAGCTGCTGGCAAAAAAACATGTCAATAATAATATGTTTAGTAAGTGAATATGAGTGGCAAATAGTTATTATAGTGTTTTAACAAAAAAGTAATAATTTTACTATAACTAACCATGTAATTACGTAAATAAAACATTATGTACGAAATCTAAAATAAATTGATTTGTATGGTAAAAAGAAAAGAAATTAAAATCATCTTTGTAAATAAAGAAAATAAAATAGTTAATCAATTCAATCAATTAAATTACAAGGAAAAACGAATATATATTTTTAGGAAAACAAAACAAAAATAATAAATCTAAAAAACCTTAAACATGTGACTAAAAATAGTCATTTTAGTTCTCAACTAACGTTAAATTGTTAATTGAGCATCTTGTTATGTATGTAATTTCAAAGATGTGTGATTAAAAATACTTAGTATACGATTCTATATATCATATATACCATTTAACCTTGTTCATTTACACTTTCAAACAACTTCAATCTTTTACCTACAAGACTCATTTTTTAATTAAGTGTCATTAACAGGCTGAATTTCACAAAACTATCAAAGTCTAAGGCTTTTCTGTTAATTCTGAGAGTTTGAAAGTCTCTAAAAACTTGACCTCATCATTTTAATATCAACTCCTGTTTATGCATAGTCACTAACTAGGGGTTTACCCGCGCGTTGCCGCGGTAACCCTATATTAATACAAAAAACGATATATAATCAACTAAAATTATGTCATAAAATATATTAAGTCAATTACTCTATCAATATAAATATTGATATCTAATTATGATAGTGGTAACAACATCACAAATATTAATCGTCCTTTGATATAGGTATTTAATCAAGATAACAGCACAACGTGAAAAATTATATAATCAAAACAACAAACAAATGGTTCGCATTCATAAAATCGCTATTTTTTTTAATTGGTATCAATATTTAATTTAAGAATTGTTAATGTTATTTGTTAATTATTATTGTTATTTAATATTATTGTTAGTATTAGTTATTTAATTTATGCATGCGTTAAGAATTTCATTCTCTCATTGCCCTGTAAATCATGATAGACTAACTGTTGGCTCTAAAATTAAAATATATATACACAACTGTTAGAGTTTCCATCCACTTAAAATAACTATTATAAGAAATTCGTTCTAAAAACATAAAAATAAACATAACCCATTAAAAATTCTATATTAGAAGCATTTGGTTATTATATTAGTATTAAATAATAAATTATTTAGTTATCATTAATATTATATAATAATTATTTTTTATTAAATATTGTAATACGGCTGCGCCGCTTATATTGACCAAAGATTGTATATTATGTTTTTTATTAGTTTTTAATTAGTATTAATAATATATAATTAACATTATTTAATTATTATTAATATTTAATTAGTATTAATAATATATAATAATCATTATTTAATTATTATTAATATTTAAATATTATTACTATTCACTCGCAATGATGTCGCTATTAAATATTGTAATACGGCTGCGCCGCTTATATTGACCAAAGATTGTATATTATGTTTTTTATTAATTTTTAATTAGTATTAATAATATATAATTAACATTATTTAATTATTATTAATATTTAATTAGTATTAATAATATATAATAATCATTATTTAATTATTATTAATATTTAAATATTATTACTATTCACTCGCAATGATGTCGTTTGTAAAATGTATATATAGTAATGTTCATTCGCACGACTCAAATACTTGTGGTAGATAACATTCAGCATGCTACGTCGAGTCGTCGACTCCCTTGTCTCCAAACGGTGGCGCCTCCTCCTCCCTCGCCCGCCGCCTATCTTTAAACAAATCTTCTCTTACCTTTCCCTCTCTCTCACCATTGCCAAAACCATCGCCTACATGGACAAATTCGTCATCTTCATCTCTGTCGCGTGTCCTAGACTCCTACACCTCTGTCTCTCCACAAGCCTCATTTGTTGTAGGAAATGCTAACTAGACTCCACATTGTCTCTCCCTCGATGAACTGTGGGTACAATGTCCCTAGTTATTGGCTTTGGAGGAAGGTTAATTGCAAAACACTTTTGAAGATCGTATTCTAGAATTGTAAAAGGATTGAAGAACCTTCATGATCGCATCAGTATTGCTATCCAAGCACTCTTATTGAATTGCTCATTCAATGAGAAATGGTTTGATTTTTCTGATCATATATAATTAAAATCTGGAAAATATAGAATTTTTTATCTTTATATATCTTACAATTATCCTAGGAATTGACAGGGGCCCGCACAAGCGGTGGAGCAGAAGTTGAATCGAAAACATAATTGTCAATCATATCCTTGTTGCTGAAATGAATCAAGAATTGTTGCGACTACTTGTCGTTTTTGATTCTCTAACAAAGAAAGTTTGATCCGTTTCATTCGTAAATGAAGGTATGATCTTCACACAACGTGATCTCTGATTGCCTTTAGATTTAGATGGCACTCATTTGCAAGAAATTGGAATGCATATATAGTAATTCAACCTCTTCATATTATCGAAAGGAGGGTTAGGGTTCTTAGAAAGGGGGAAAATGATAAAACAAAACGATGATTAACATGCAAAGTCTTTGTTCTGAAAAAGGGTGTGTGACAATTCAACAAATTCCAGGTTAGAATCATAACTCAAAAATAAAGAAAATGAGTGTAAGCGAAATTTCGAAACGAGACTCCGATTTCAAGATACACTGATTCGAATATAGCGTTAAATAAGAGATCATATATTTTGAACTTTTCAGGTCTTGAAATTATAATGATTGGAAAGAGCTCGAAAAATCGTGAACGTGGGCGAAAACGGCGCGTAAAACGGAGTTCGTATGCTCCCGGAATCGCGAAAACAAAATTGAAAACTAACTAAGGCGGTGGAGGTACGCGAAGGAACCTTTTTAAATCCTTCACGGTACGCGACGGAAGCAGTACGCATAAAAATCTGCTTTTCTTGATCAGAACCCATTTTTAGTCAATATTTTCGACTTCCAAACGCTCCAGATCGAATTTTAACCCCCAAATCTCAGTTTTGAAGCCATCCAAACATCCGGATCAAGTTAGGGAACGTTTCTACAAGTCCTGATCATCGTTTTCATCCGAGAAATCCGTTCTAAAGGGTAACGATTCGACCTCTTCTATTAGTTTGATTAAATATGAATTAGATCTAGATTTTAACAGTGATATCATGGTTATTGTTGTTGATTATTGCCTAGATGATGGCTAGGAATAGTTAGAAATCAAGAACTCGACAGGTTAACGGTGAAATCTTTGTTTTGATCCGTTATAATGTCCGATTATCATGAAACCATATCATATATCATAATGGTTTTAACCATTTGATTATAACAATGGTTGTGATTGTCCTGATCATTCTTTGGAATGATCAATGACAAGGATTAACTATTTCTAAACCTGGAATCCATTGAGAAATTGTTTTGGTGATATAATCAACAACAATACCAACTTGGTTAATTTGGGAATGTCCTGATTAAACCAACAAGTTATAAGTTTCTTAATAAGAACCTAAATCATTATAGGTTCTCAATTAAAACACGTTGTGAGATGTTGAACTAAGGAAAGTTCTGAGAATCAGTTTAGGCTTAAGTAACTCATAGAACTCTAATGACATACAGGTTTAGAGTTCAAGAACTAGTGATACGAGCGTTGTGCACTGTTATTGAGTTGAATCAACTCAGGTGAGTTCACGAACCCCTTTTCTGTATTTTGGCTTTGAACTCGGGGAATGAGAAAACATAAAAACGTGTTTGAAACATACTGATTATTATGAAGGTTTGAGTTAGTTTTTTTAAACACTTGATGAAACATGATACCTGATCTGATCAGGTGAAATTCTAAAACGGTTTTTGATACATTTTGGGTGACACATGAAACCTGATTTGAGCAAGTGGAGCTCTGAAACAGTTTTTGATGCATTTTGTGAAACATGAAACCTGATGTGATCAGGTGGAACTATGAAACAGTTTTGACACATTTTTGTGAAACATGATGCCTGATTTGAGATCAGGTGGAACCTGAAAACATTTTGATACATTTTTGTGAAACATGGTACCTGATTTGATCAGGTGAAACTTTGAAACGTGTTGATACATTTTGTGGAACATGATACCTGATTTGATCAGGTGGAACACTGAACACGTTTGATACATTGTGTGATACATGATACCTGATGAGATCAGGTGGAACTCTGAAACGCTTTTGTTATATTTTGTGAAACATGAAAACGTATTTTGCATCATGTGTTATGCTGAAAAACTTTTGAAACATTTTGCGAGACATGGAAACGAAAGCGTTGTAAAACATTTGATTGAGACACGTGACAGTGGGAAAAACATATGACCAGGCTTGTCGTTATTTCTCGGGTTGAACATTTGTCGCTAAGTCCCCTATTCTGTAACTGTTAACCGTGGGGGGGGCGTGATTATTGAGAATAGATTCTATTTGTGATTGACAATCCTCGCCCGTGGTTCGTAGCTAAAACCACGACTGGATGTCGAGCGGGCGCTCAATAAGGCTAAACACACAATGTCTTGCGACAAGGACATTGGGAAGGGGCAAACACTGAACTCGTCAGCTCGGTTACGGGAGCCCTGGAGTTATAATTGGACTGCTGGTCAGAACAGAGAAACACGGCATTGTTGAAATGAAACAATGTCTGCACTAGATACCAATGTTTTACTCCCAGTTTGGGACATTAATATTATTGAACTCTTTTTATGCAAACATTTGACTGATTTGGAAACAGTACATACATTTAAGAAAATATTTTTATGCAAACGTTTGAATCGCTTGAGACACACTACATACATTTTGAACAAGTAAATTTGTGAACTCACCAGCAATATGCTGATTGTTTTTAAAACCATGTTTTCTCAGATGCCTAAAGATACAGGGGGTGGAGCTGGAAGCTCAATCTTTGGAGACACATAGTAGAGTCTATGAGAACTAGACTCAACAGGGTGAAACCTAGTGAAAGATAGATGTGAATTCTTGAAAGTCACACCGTACGCTTCCGCAACGATCAAGGTGTGACAGATTGGTATCAGAGCCACAGGTTATAGAGAATTAGGTTGATTTGGAGACCTAGACTATAACCATAGGCTCGAATAGTGACACAGAGAGCACCGAACATAACAAACGAACAAAACTTGTTTTGGATTAAGCTAGAATAATTAAGTAGTACAAATTACAGTTTTGACTGGCCAGCACAACTGGAATTTGCATCACTTGAACGTTCTAGTAAATTTCAATACAAGCAGAACAATAATAATAGTAAGGACGAATAGTTGCTTTGAGATTGGGAAGAGATGTCATATCATGATTATGTTGAATACTATTATTCAATATTCACTTCATGATATCGATCTGTAGATTTCGTTTATATATCAATGGAAAAACCACGTGAACGCTACGCATATAGACGGATTCTATATGTGATTCTAGATGATACGCCGAGTCTCAGCTCAGGTTCTGACTCAGATCCATCAGAAGTCTCTTCTGCAACATCCTTAGTAGTACCTCAGATTTTACACATACCACCAACTCCACAGGGGTATCATTACACATACATCGGTGGACAGATGGCCAGAAGCCCATCATCTCAGAGAATCCTGATCTATACGAGAATTTTTGAGGATAGGATGAGGCAGATTAAGGTTTACAAAGTGATCTCAGTGCTCATTTCTGAATACCTTGTGCGGCAATATTTCTGAATACCTAGTGTGATATTATCTCTGTATACCTTGTGTGGTATCTCCTCCATCGTTTGTGTGTGAACGTATGAACTATATATTAATATCAAACTTGTGTGAACAATTCTGTGTGAGAACATATCTATTGCCTGCGTGGCAACGTATCATAAGACTGTGTGAACATTTCTGCGTGAGAACATCTCTGGGTGAGAACGTATCTGGATTGTGTTAAGTAGTTATACTGTATTTCATATAATCACCATTTCAATATTACAAAACTTTCAGTATAACTGAATACGATTGAACTTATGTGATTGAATGAGTTATATATCTAATGTTCTTGAACTGATCTGAGTTTGTCTGCATGAGAGCAGAACAATGGCTCCTAAACGAGGTAGATCAGCTAAGAAAGCTACCAAGAACGTTACTAACTCTGAGTCGAACCAAGTTCCACCAGTAAATGTGAATCAAATCCAGATTCACGGGTTAGTCTGGAAACAAATACAGTTCCACTTAGGAACCCTGGAGTGAACACTGTTCCACTTGCTGGTGCAAGTGGATCTGAACTAAATGAAGCTACGATAGCACGAACTGCGCGAGAACAGCTATCTGTGTGTGGTGTGTTGGTACAACACCAACATCATGTTACTGAGGGTTCTGGTGGGGACTACGATTACACTGAGCATAATGATACTGGTGGCAACGGGGAAACTCATAATATCACTGAGACAACAACAACAAAAACAACTGTACTTGATCCACCTCAGCAAGGATGTACTTACAGGCTCTTGCTTCTGGCAATCCTCCTACTTTCACGGGTAAAGAAGGAGCAGCATGACTGTTAAGGTGGATTGAGGAAATGGAAACGAAACTTAAAATCAGCCAGTGTTGGAGGAGCATAAGGTGTCTTATGCTGCTCGTTCTCTGAAAGAGTCAGTTCTAACCTGGTGGAATACCCAGACTAAAACTTTAGGTTCAGCCACAGTTGATTCAATGGGCTGGAATAATTTTAAAACTCTGATAATGTCAGAGTACTGCTAAATTACGGGAATACAAAAGCTCCAGGAGGAATTCTGGAATCACCCTATGATCGGTGCTGATTGTTTAGCTTATACCGATCAATTTCACGAGCTTACATGTTTACTTCTCAATATGTTTCCGACGGAAGCAGTGTTGATTGAGAAGTATATCAAAGGATTGGGTTCCCAGATTCGGGGAAAGGTAACTGCAGCTGAACCAACGACTCTTAACTGTGCAATTCTTTTGATCACTAAGCTTACCGATGAGGCGGTAAGGAGTGGTACCTTGTCCATAAAAACCCAGACGGCTGCGGGCCGTCATGATGTTGATACTTTTAGTGCTGTGAAAGGCACTAAACGAAAGTGGTTTGGCAAGAACAAAACAAAGGCTCCGACTGAGACTAGTCAGAGCAACCCAGTAGTGAAGAACTATGGTGCAACTATTTCTGAAAGGAAAGTTTACAATGGACAAGCGCCTAAATGTATTCGATGTTTATTTCATCATACTAGGTCGTGTCCTGTTTGTGCCAACTGTAATAGGGTTGGACACTACTCCAGATATTGTAACTTTCCTGCTCAACCATCAAACCAAGCACTTCGACAAACCACTCAAACAAACTGGTCATGTTTTATGTGTGGAAGCCCTGACCACTTGATGAGAAACTGTACGAACAATAACAACACCAATCCGGGGAATGAAGCTAGAGGGAGAGCTTTTCTGATTGGTGCAACCGAAGTGAAGCATGATGCAAATATTGTCTCGAAATTACTTCCTATCGAGCTTGGGAGTTTGATGTCGTTGTCGGTATGGACTGGCTTTCTGATAACCAAGCGGAAGTAATATGCCAAAACAAGGTGATCCGTATTCCATTACCTGACGGTAATACACTGATGGTTCAAGGAGAACGAGCTGGAAGGAAACTTGGTATCATCGCTTGTATTCAAACTCAGAAATGCTCACGGAAAGGGTGTCTGGTCTTTCAAGTGCATGAAATTGAGAACAGTTCGTTACAAAAACGTATTGAAGATATTCTCGTAGTCAAGGATTTTTCCTGAAATTTTCCTGACGATATATCAGGATTACCCCCAGTGAAGCAAGTTGAATTTCGTATTGACTTGATTCTAGGTGCCGCACCTGTAGCTAAAGCTCCTTATCGTTTAGCACCCTCAGAGATGCAAGAGCTCTCAAGTCAACTGCAAGAACTCTTAGACAAGGGTTTTATTAGATTTAGTTTCTCATCCTGGGGGGGGCACCAGTTCTTTTTAAAAAAAGAGAGGGATGGTTCATCCAAGATGTGTATTGAAATATGTCAACTGAAATACGTCAATTCTTAGGGGTGTCAGGTTATTAACGCCGACTTATCAAGAATTTTTCAAAGATAGCCTTACCACTGACCATGTGGACGCAGAAAAATCAACTGTTTATATGAGGTTCTCTACAGGAGGCATTCCAACTGTTGAAACACAAACTCTGCAACGCACCTATCCTGGCATTACCGGAAGGTACTGCTAATTTCACAGTGTACTGTGATGTTTCTCGTCAAAGAGTTGGGTGTGTTTTAATGAAAAATGATAAAGTGATTGCTTATACTTCTCGGTAATTGAAAGTACACGAGAAGAACTATACCACTCATGGTCTATAACCTGGCCCAGTGGTGTTTGCACTCAAGATTTGGAGACATTATCTAAACCGAAGGAACAAATCAAACTCTTGAAGACATGCTCAGAAGCTGTGTGATTGATTTTGGGGGTAGCTGGGATATTCATCTTTCACTCTTTGAACCCTCGATATATAGGGTCATTTGAAATCCTTGCAAAGGTGGGACCCGTTGCATACCAACTCAAACTACCATTGGAACTTAGTGTGGTGCACGACACATTTCATGTATCGAATCTCAAGAAGTGTCTGTCAGATGAAACGCTTGTGATACCGTTGGAAGAAACTCAAATTGATGATCAATTACATTTCATAGAGGAACCGGTGGAAATCATGGATCGGGAAGTGAAACAGTTGAAACAAAGTCGCATTCCAATAGTAAAGGTCCGTTGGAACTCAAGGCGAGGACCGGAATTTACCTAAGAACGCGAAGATAAGATGAAACTTAAATACCCCCATTTGTTTGATGACACATCAGTATTGAGATGAACAAACTGAATTTCGGGACGAAATTCTATTAACGGGGGGAGACTGTGACAATTCAACAAATTCCAGGTTAGAATCATAACTCAAAAATAAAGAAAATGAGTGTAAGCGAAATTTCGAAACGAGACTCCGATTTCAAGATACACTGATTCGAATATAGCGTTAAATAAGAGATCATATATTTTGAACTTTTCAGGTCTTGAAATTATAATGATTGGAAAGAGCTCGAAAAATCGTGAACGTGGGCGAAAACGGCGCGTAAAACGGAGTTCGTATGCTCCCGGAATCGCGAAAACAAAATTGAAAACTAACTAAGGCGGTGGAGGTACGCGAAGGAACCTTTTTAAATCCTTCACGGTACGCGACGGAAGCAGTACGCATAAAAATCTGCTTTTCTTGATCAGAACCCATTTTTAGTCAATATTTTCGACTTCCAAACGCTCCAGATCGAATTTTAACCCCCAAATCTCAGTTTTGAAGCCATCCAAACATCCGGATCAAGTTAGGGAACGTTTCTACAAGTCCTGATCATCGTTTTCATCCGAGAAATCCGTTCTAAAGGGTAACGATTCGACCTCTTCTATTAGTTTGATTAAATATGAATTAGATCTAGATTTTAACAGTGATATCATGGTTATTGTTGTTGATTATTGCCTAGATGATGGCTAGGAATAGTTAGAAATCAAGAA
The DNA here is from genome assembly GCA_009363875.1 of Mikania micrantha. Lineage (NCBI taxonomy): Eukaryota > Viridiplantae > Streptophyta > Magnoliopsida > Asterales > Asteraceae > Mikania > Mikania micrantha. The sequence goes on from CM018692.1 coordinate 25,268,706, forward strand.
CTCGACAGGTTAACGGTGAAATCTTTGTTTTGATCCGTTATAATGTCCGATTATCATGAAACCATATCATATATCATAATGGTTTTAACCATTTGATTATAACAATGGTTGTGATTGTCCTGATCATTCTTTGGAATGATCAATGACAAGGATTAACTATTTCTAAACCTGGAATCCATTGAGAAATTGTTTTGGTGATATAATCAACAACAATACCAACTTGGTTAATTTGGGAATGTCCTGATTAAACCAACAAGTTATAAGTTTCTTAATAAGAACCTAAATCATTATAGGTTCTCAATTAAAACACGTTGTGAGATGTTGAACTAAGGAAAGTTCTGAGAATCAGTTTAGGCTTAAGTAACTCATAGAACTCTAATGACATACAGGTTTAGAGTTCAAGAACTAGTGATACGAGCGTTGTGCACTGTTATTGAGTTGAATCAACTCAGGTGAGTTCACGAACCCCTTTTCTGTATTTTGGCTTTGAACTCGGGGAATGAGAAAACATAAAAACGTGTTTGAAACATACTGATTATTATGAAGGTTTGAGTTAGTTTTTTTAAACACTTGATGAAACATGATACCTGATCTGATCAGGTGAAATTCTAAAACGGTTTTTGATACATTTTGGGTGACACATGAAACCTGATTTGAGCAAGTGGAGCTCTGAAACAGTTTTTGATGCATTTTGTGAAACATGAAACCTGATGTGATCAGGTGGAACTATGAAACAGTTTTGACACATTTTTGTGAAACATGATGCCTGATTTGAGATCAGGTGGAACCTGAAAACATTTTGATACATTTTTGTGAAACATGGTACCTGATTTGATCAGGTGAAACTTTGAAACGTGTTGATACATTTTGTGGAACATGATACCTGATTTGATCAGGTGGAACACTGAACACGTTTGATACATTGTGTGATACATGATACCTGATGAGATCAGGTGGAACTCTGAAACGCTTTTGTTATATTTTGTGAAACATGAAAACGTATTTTGCATCATGTGTTATGCTGAAAAACTTTTGAAACATTTTGCGAGACATGGAAACGAAAGCGTTGTAAAACATTTGATTGAGACACGTGACAGTGGGAAAAACATATGACCAGGCTTGTCGTTATTTCTCGGGTTGAACATTTGTCGCTAAGTCCCCTATTCTGTAACTGTTAACCGTGGGGGGGGCGTGATTATTGAGAATAGATTCTATTTGTGATTGACAATCCTCGCCCGTGGTTCGTAGCTAAAACCACGACTGGATGTCGAGCGGGCGCTCAATAAGGCTAAACACACAATGTCTTGCGACAAGGACATTGGGAAGGGGCAAACACTGAACTCGTCAGCTCGGTTACGGGAGCCCTGGAGTTATAATTGGACTGCTGGTCAGAACAGAGAAACACGGCATTGTTGAAATGAAACAATGTCTGCACTAGATACCAATGTTTTACTCCCAGTTTGGGACATTAATATTATTGAACTCTTTTTATGCAAACATTTGACTGATTTGGAAACAGTACATACATTTAAGAAAATATTTTTATGCAAACGTTTGAATCGCTTGAGACACACTACATACATTTTGAACAAGTAAATTTGTGAACTCACCAGCAATATGCTGATTGTTTTTAAAACCATGTTTTCTCAGATGCCTAAAGATACAGGGGGTGGAGCTGGAAGCTCAATCTTTGGAGACACATAGTAGAGTCTATGAGAACTAGACTCAACAGGGTGAAACCTAGTGAAAGATAGATGTGAATTCTTGAAAGTCACACCGTACGCTTCCGCAACGATCAAGGTGTGACAGGGTGAGAGGAGTAGGAGCTTGGTTCTTTCATATAGATATGGAACATTTTTTACCGAATTAAAAGGAAGTATCTTATGCTTGACTTAGCTCTCAGTTTACATAGAAACAGATGAGTCAGGTCGCTTCACGATCTAATGTACAAAGCCGTACCATATACATTTGTGCAACAGGTTGTATCACATGACTTACACTCAAAAGAGTATCAAATCTATATAGACCAAACATCATTGATACATGTGCTGTCACACCCCGAACCGGCGGGCCGGATCGGAAACCTGTCGGGCGTAATAGTCCCGAGGCGTGATTGTAATCGGAGTGATCAGATTGTTACATTGCACATGATAATATGAGAAACACTAAATACATTAAATGAATAAAATTAAATTACAATTATTCCATAATTTAATTCTATTACAACTTGACTTGGACATCTGGAAAGAGGACCAGATGTCCCACAAGGGTTGCTTGCACAGGTACAAGACTCGAATCTTGTATCCGGGCTAACCGGAGAGATTCCATGCAGGAGTTGTAGGTTCCTCTAAGGGATCCTATCTTTCTCTCTCTAATATCATCTTGCTTTCACCTGAGAACATGTAAAATCTGTCAACACTAGGTTGATGAGTCACATCAGTTTTGAAAATGTTAGGTTTTGTAAAAGGTTTAGTGAAAGTCTTTCCATTCACATCGATTTGAAATATGATGTGTGAATGGTGTTGAAAACACGAATGAACTACACAAGTGTGTCGGTCTGACCATCATTACTGACACCATCCCAAATCACCGAAGGTAATTTATGTATAGGGCATACGTAGGGTCAAGCTTACCGCCAGCCCAGCCGCCAGCCCACCACCCCTTCGATGGTCCACAAGGGTGTCCTTAACGAAAATCGGACCTGGTCACTTGTTGTCACACCCCGGGCCGGCGGGAACGGATCTGGTTTTCCCGTCGGGCGGAAGGTTCCCGGGGCGTGATATCTTTGAATGATAATCAAATGATCAGATTGTTACATAGCACATGATAATCAAAATGAGAAATGCTAATACACCAATGACATAGAATTACAAGATTAAATTACATTGTATCGTTCATAATTTAATCAAGTAAATCTACCAAAAGAATCAATATAACTATATCTTGTATATGTACAAGATATACAAAAGATGATTCAATGTTTAGACACCAAAAGCATGCAACACAAAATAAGCTAGGTCTTCTAAAAGTCCTCTAGCTTAAACCTTGTATGTAAGTCTCTACACCTGTTCGTCACCTGAGAAAACATGTATTTAAACAAAGTCAACACTAGGTTGGTGAGTTCATAAGTAAGATAGTTGAAAACTCTGATTCAATCATATGCATAATCTCAATGTTTTGTTATGTTGCTTGTATGTGTAATGTTCATATGTTCACCTGATGACTCCTCAATAGTTATACTTACAAGCACTATGTTATCCTAGTAGTGATGTTTATATATAGGGCATATGTAAGGGAACAAGCCCTAGCCAACATCCCACAACATCACGACTAGAACTCCACACTACTTGTAATACAACTATTGATTTCCATTCCCATGTTTACTCATTCTTGATCATCCGTGTTCCCATGAATAGAATAATATAATGTTAGCATTGTAGTTATCAAACCGAAGTATTGACAACCATTTGTATAGTAAGGATGTTAGATTTAATAAATCTGTTCCTTGTATTATTCTATTGTCTGTGTGTTAACTTTTATGTTACACTTTTAATTAATTAAAAGTGTTAGTTAACTGTTCATCATGTATCTCAAATGCAGTGTATAGGATCCGAATGGAATCCATTTTAATCCTCACATAATCAGATTAAAATGCATTCCAGTCTCTCCTATCCCACCGTATGATCCCAAGGCCTTTACGGGGATTGTCTCATGTAATTAACAAAGTCGAATAAGAACTAGTCTTATTACATTATGTTAATTATGTGTGATTGGCAGTGATAGTCATGAAGTTACGTTATCATGGTCGCCGTTCACTGTGATTGGTTGTGATAGTCATGAAGTTACGTTATCATGGTCGCCGTTCACTGTAATACATATGTTCACCATGTAATCCTTAAGCCGTAGTAAGAACAAGTCTTAGTACCCTTAAGTGACGCATGTGGTGGATACTCAATGCGATCATACTACCTAGTAGTATGTTTTTATGGTGTAGATCAAATGTTATAAGCAATTGACTTATCACACTTGATCATTTATGATGTGGAATGATATTCAGAAGATATTTTATCTTCTGATCATTCATGTGCTGTGAAGTGTCACCATGTTTCACTGTAATAGTTCTCATTGTTTGTTTGTATATGAATTGTCTCAATGTTCCTTCATGTAGGAATAACTTAAGTGTTATAAGATAAATCTTACAACAGTGTTATCCCATTGTGTTGATGATTATGAAAGTACATTATCATAATCTTTTGAGTTTCCCTGTTATCTCATGATCATACAAGCATGCATACAATGATAAACGATGATAAACAATTTAATATTATCAAAATCACAGTATAAATAACATGTTAAGCAGAACTTTTAAATAAATAAAAGTAAACATGTTTCTCAGCCCCGAGAGTTTAAAATCAGTTAAGATTAAAGTAAAAGGGGCATATGAACTCACCTTGTTGTTGTAAAGTTGACTTAGCTTAAAAGAATGAATACACGCGCTCTTGATTGTTCTTGATGTTGATTTCACGCTCCTGTATTGTTTACACGTTGTATTTGACTCGTAAGTATCACTATTATAATTTGTGTGTGTGTATGTGTTGTTTCTAACTTTGTTGTCCCCACTTGGTCTCGACCCTCATTCGACCCAATTTACTATAATTGCACATTGTGGACACTTAGTCTTTAGTTCCATCTTTTTGTGAGAGTTCAATAACTTACTACCCTTATTTGTTTCAATACCATTCTCTTTTGAAAGTAAACTAAATTACAACTCTCATTTATGGCTCTTTTAATTGTTTGTTCTAAACACTAAGTATTAGGTCGAATGTGGTTCTTGGGTCGAGTCATTATTGTGGGTCATCAAAATGGGCCGTAGATGTGTGTGTTTGGGCCGACTAAGCGTGGGCCGAAACAGTAGGCCGATAAAGAAATGTGGGCTGCATATGTTTCTAGTTGGGCCGGATGAAATGGACTCGGGCCTTGGTTATTTGAGTGGGCTTTAACAAGGAAAGTGAGCCAATTAATTTGGTCGGGTATATATTGTTGTGGCCGAATACAATTTTGGTCGTTTTATCTCCCATGGGCCGAAAAATTTAACTGGGTAAATAGGTAGAGCACACCATTCATAATATTGCATGGCTACTCGATTAATTTCACGCACATGGAGGGTTGGGCCAATTAATTGGGCTTGGGCCAGAATCAACAAGTTGGGCCTAAAGAATTTCAGGATGGACTGCTTGTGTCCTGTTGGGCTTCGGTGGTCTAGGCCAAGGGACCTGCTTTTGGGCCTTGTGCTGTGAGATGGGCCCAGACACGTGCAAACCGCAACTCACAATTCCATCGAACCAATTGAGTTATTGGATGGGCTACGAGAGGCATGGCATGGCTTTATATTGGGCCGAAGGTGGTTGGTTTTTGCTTAGCCTATGTAGAGGCCGATTGATCCACTGGATTACACGAATGAAATTTGGGCCAGCATGTATCCATTGGGCCAATGCCTTTGCCTGAATATACACGGGATGGTCTACACAAGAGTACAAGACAACAACCAGCGAACCCTTGTTTCTTTTGAGACAAGGTTCCAGCAGCCAAGGTTCGTAGCTCTTAAATTTCTTAGCAGGGTTCGGTGCTCCTGTAAGCTGCATGGTTCGTGACTAAGTGGGTGTGCATGACAGAAGGTTCGTAGCCCACTAACAGAAAAGGTTCGTCACTGTGATGATTCGTTGGTCCAGTAGGGTTCGCCAACTCCCATGGGTTCGTGAGCTGCATGGGTTCGTGACTCAAAGGAGGGTTCGGTGTGATGCCCAGGGTTCGCCATAAGGCTCGCGGCTAAGATGGTTCGTGGGATCCAGAGGGTTCGTCACCCCCATATCGGACCTGTACCTGCAACTAGCACCATCTTCATCGAGTTGGTCAAGGTCAACGAGCTGGTCTGAGGTTAGAGATCTGTGTGGATTGGTTTCAGGGTTCCTGTGGTTCGCGAGGTGGTGCCAAAAGCCGGTTATATATGCGTGGGTCGAGTAGGGTACAAGAAACCCTATTTTCGTGAACTTTCACACGTTCATACCTCAAATTTTGCTGGCTATTTGCTCAGATCCGTTGTACTTTCATGTAGAGGATGTCGAGAGCTTCGCGTGGGCGCAAGAATCACCCAAATCCGTTGAGAAATGAGCAAGTTATGGTGGATTGAAGGTGGTTTGGTGGTGATAAATGTGGTGGCCGGAAATTTAAGAGAGAGAGAGGAAATTTGGATGTAAAATGAAAAAGAACACTTCATTTAACCTATTTATATCACGTGTGGTGTTCGGGTCCATTTCGGTTGCTCGGTTCGTTAATTTGTCGCGTATCCGGAAAATTACGCGTAATTAATACTAAATAAATAAAAAGACTAATTTAATTAATTTGATGAGTTTCAAAATTGTAAAACGTTAAATATTTTATTTTATTAAATTTAAATTCGTTTCGCGTCGTATTTCGTTTTCGTTTCGTCGGATCGCGTCACCATCGCGCGTATTCGTTCGAATCGTCATCCGAACGAACATGACGATGTTTTGCTTTCCAACTTCTGTTTTCTACTTTCCAGTCATCATTTCAGAACGTTAAACTCACAGATATGTTTTTGTGAATCGTCACCCACGCAAACACACTGTCAGTTCGTTATTCTGAAACGACACTGCAGTTTATGTTTAAATTGTGTTTCCTCACTGTCGGACTCAACTAAACATCCTGTTTTCACCTTGTTTTCACATTGAATTGTCGGCCATCTGATTCCTGTCATCTATGGACATCAGATCGCAACCGATTTGTTTTCTGAATATTGTTTGAATACCGTTGTTTCTCATGATTTGTTGTGTTAACTGTAATTAAGTTTTCACTTAATAAACACAACTAATGTTTCAAATGTACGTTGTACTTAATGTATTTAAGTTTACACGAAAATACGTACAACTGTTCTTGTATTTAGGATCCTGTTAATACAAGTACTGTTTACAATCGTATATGTACACATAGTTACTGTTTACAAGTACACATACCGTACGGACTTGCCGGGCGGTCGGGTACTAGTTGTCACACTTGTGTATCTCCACTCTTCTCGACGTGATAGACGATTGTAAAATGAGATTGTGAGAAAGAAGCGTATGCTCTGTCTCCTGGTATAGGAGACATGTTTTGTTTGTTTAGAAAGTCACACAAGTGACTCTCCTTTCTTCTAGTAAGACATTGTTTACTGTGTACTCGTTTGAAACTCGTTCAAGACCAGGTCTTGAACATTTATTTGATTTGAAAACTCTTGTTTTTATTGTGTGGTCTGTCTGTAATATCACCCTTGTGATCATTTACCAACACTAACTGATATGATTGTGTGATTAGTTCCCCTAGAACCAATCTGAGTTGTTGTATGTGTGCTTGCGTGTAACATACCAGCCTCAGCGCTGGAGGCTTGTTAAACCTATGGTATCATCTACGTTACCGTCGGTTGACCCGCGTCAACTAATGGTAAATGAATCTGATGTGTGTTGTCAGAGAATCCCTCAATGAATTCTCGATGTGATATTGTGTGGACGCATGTCCTAGTGAATTACCCTAGACAGATTCCATACAAAATATTGTTTGTTCGATAGGGGATTCCTATGAAAATGATGGTATATTATTGTGCACTACACAACCTCACGATTTGTGTCCGTTCACCTCTTGGTTGGGCACAAAGCCTCAAACTGTTGTGGTCAACGGACATCTCCTCGGTAATTTGTGTTTTGAACCCTCGAAACTGGATGTTGCTGTTGTTTGCTGAAAAGTTGAATGGAGCGATGAACGCTTAGTAAAAGTAATTGAAAAAAATAACATTCGTATAAGAGGTTGATAGTTGATCATTTTATTGAAATTATTTGAAATAACTCTTATTCGTTGATCACTAAAATAAGAGGTTTCATGTTCTCAGCCCCAAATGATTTGGAAGGAAGAAAATTGAAAACAAGGGGTCTGTGAACTCACCTGAGGTCTTGGGTCGTCGATGCACTCACTCGGTATGTTCTCTTGGTTTGAATCATGTGTTAAATATTAGTTAGTTAGGTGTTAGGTGATTATATGCTTTGTTTCTTGATGTGATTTTGGAAAATGTGTTTTCCTTGATTTAGTTTGATTAGATTTAAAATCGGGTCTAAAGTTCAGTTCTATCGATACAAATGGTGTAAGATAGAACTTTCAACACTTAGTCGTTTTGGGCTGTTCTTGGTGCGAACGAGTGGTGCGTGCGAATGACCCTCATTCACACGAACGGAGTGATGCGAATGCATACTCTCCTTCTTGTCATCCGTTCGTGCGAATGGGTCTTCATTCGTATTGTTGTTCCACACGAATGAACCTATGTCGTTCGTGCGGTTACTCGTTCGTCTGGCAGCTCGTTCGCGGGACTCTTCTTCACGAACGAAGCTTCTTGTTCACACGAATGAGCCCTTCGTACGACTCATTCGCCTGCAAGTTCACCAAGAACGCCATTTTTGAAATCGGTGGTTGTTTTTGGTGTTTTTATGGTCGAAATTGATGGTAATTCGTTTTAGAGTGTTTTTGTGCTAAGGATCGGTGCTAATACTTACTATGGGGCTCGTATTTAACCGAAATGAGATGAAAAGGGTTGAAATATTGAAATGGAAGTGTTGGGGTTGAAATACACATGATTTGGACGGTGGAATGGTCCGATTTCGTGTGGAAATGGCCGAAAATCGAAAGGAGCGAAAGATGGGTTCGTTTGGAAGAGTTGGGTGAAAAATGGGTTTGAAAAATGTAAGTGTTGTTTTTATAGCTGTGCTGTCACACGAATCAGCCGTTCGTACGAATGGCTCCCATTCGTGCAAACGAACTGTGGCTATAAAGCTTCACGAATTAGACTGGTTCGTGCGAATGAAGGCCCATTCGTACTCATTCGCACGAACGGTCGTGTGTTTTAAAATTTTGATTGTTTATTAAACTGTTTTGGTGAGTTTTTATTAAAATTATTATTATTTTTCATCAACGTTAAAGACTCACGCTGACATCTGTATGAATCGTCACCCATACAAACGCCGCGTTGTATTTAACTGCTGACATTGTTCGATACTGTAAGGATTTCATTTAGGGTATTCAAATCTAACAACATATCCACATAGATCGTCACCCATGTCGACAACTCGTTGGATCGATACTCTAAATGTTATCTATTGAGGTTTTGTTCATTGTTTTCCCTCACATGTTTTCTTTTCTTCTGATTCATGTTCATGTGATTAAGTGCATTTTCCTAACTGTTTTAGGAAAACCCGTGTATTTTTATTGTTGTTTATTATGGTTGTCTTTGCTCTCGTAACACTATGTCTTACACTGTGTTGTGTACACCCTTGGATTTCCGACTCATGGTTGCTCGGGTGTCGGTTGTCACATGTGCCAACCAAACACCAATGACACTGGTAACCAACCGTTACCTCTCAATAACATCACTAGTACCAAACTAATATTCTTTTTGTCATGATTTGGTTTTAACACCTTTTGGTTTGGTGTTTTCAACAACACCAGTATCAGTCGGTATAAAAATGACAAAATTAGTATAATATTAAGTTTATAATGTCATTATTTTTGGTCTTTGTAAAAAATAAAGGTATAAATATCATCACTACTACTTTCAATTAACATAAGTAGGTTGTAATAGGCAATGATGGATGTTTCCGATATCAAATAAAATAACAAGAAAGTGGTGGGTACAAGTGCGGTCAACAGTTCGTTTGTGAATTGTTTAAGGACTATACTTTGTAATTTAAAAAAGTAAAGATTATACATAGAGTACAAGCAAACCATTGATACCATATGGTAATGCTGACAATTTCAAACATGACACATTAAAACGACACTTAAAATGTTTTGTGTTTACTCTTAACATGTTTCATGGCTAAAACAAGTCGACACGTTAAGACTTGTTTATTTTCGTGTATAAACAGATAAAACTCGTTAAAACCTGTTTATATAAAGTAAACTACCAAGATAGTTCATGTGTTTTGTTAGTATTTCACTCTTAGTATCTAAGTTTCATAAATCACTCATATGATCCCAAACTTTTAACATTTGTAACACATAGTTTGAGACCATATAAATAATTTATAAAACATAGAAACCAAGAATGAAATATTAGTAAAACCATAGATAACATATCGGTAATATTTACTCTAATTTAAAATTTGAAATAAACAATATAATAAAATAGGTGGGTAATCGATTATCTTTTAAATTTTCTAGTTCTCTAACCCCATTTTCTTACCGGGTTCTTTAACAGGTTTTAACGGGTCATTTCGTGTTTACATATTTTAAACAGGTCGTGTTCGTATTTGAAAAAACAGACATGATAATTTTCGTGTCGTGTTTGTGTCTACCCATTTCGTGTTTTAATGTGTTCGGGTCGTTTCGGACCCGTTATGCCAACCCTACATCCGAGTCAAGACCGGCTTTTGCATAGCCATATGACCAATCAAAAAGTTTCTTTATAAGGCTACCCACAGCGCCTTCACCGCCGGCCCAGCGGGAGGCAACCCTTCGGCGGGATTCAGCGGCTACACCGTCCACCCTCACCGGCGGCCTCCAATTCCCGCACCAAGCGGCTCCCGCTCCCTGCCCACTTTCTTAATTATCTGCTTTCTGATTGGTTCAATGGAATAGTGGGGAAGGATTTTCGGTGGGGTGACCGTTGTGGGGTTTAAGGTTTTTCAGTGGGGTGATGACGTGGCGTTAAATTTCGGTAGGGAAGGATTTTCAGTGGGGTGACCGCTGTGGATAGTCTAAACATTAACCTGCAACGTCTGGAAACTCAGATTGTGTAGAATGTAAGAAAAACAGAAATAATAAATATAGGTGCAAGACGTTAAAAAGAAGAAAATAGTCCAAAACGACAAATAAACCCAATTAATCCCACATGTAACATACTATATTACTATTAGAGGGTAGAATGTAGGCAAACTTTAGCTCATTCTATAGTAAGCCTGGAAAAATATGCGAGTTGGGTCTGGTCACGTAACGGATCAGAACAGTTTCAGGACATGATGCGTACTAAACAAAATGAGTTTGGATTTAAATGAATCGTTTTCATGTTAAAAAGAATTGTAACCAAACAAAAAATCTATTTTTTAAATATAGTAAACAGTGATTAGGTCAAGTTGTTTTTTATTATTAAGATAACAATGTTGTAAGATTTACAGCTGTGTTCTTAGAGGATTACAGCTGTAAATTACCAGCTGGTAGTTCTCTAGTTTAGGGTGTGTTTTCCTTGTTTACATTATTTTAAAGGCTAAGTTTCTAGCTATAAATAGGCTTAATCTTCTCTATTATTATTATACCAGTTTTCTCTTGTTTTTTCATAGTGTAACAATATGACATCTTGAAATTATTGTTTCTGATTTGTTCTTTGAGCCAATTGTCTGAAAATTGGTATCAGAGCACTGAAGAATCAGGCCTATGAGGAAGTCACTGCATTGTTTTTCTGAAGAGTTTCAAGCAGCTGTGTATCATAATCAAAGGAGGTTAAATTCTGATCAGCGACTGATCAGATTTATTTTAACAGTTTTCGTATTCCTTGATTCTTGATTCTGGTACCCAGACCCTTCATTCCTTGCCAAGGATAAGACCCAGCAGCAGGTTCTTTTTGACAGAATGTTCTGATCAAGATTTGCAGTAAAAGCGAACATGTCTGATTCGTTAAACAGGAAGCTTTGAATCCAGTCTCGCTTAGCGGCTGAAAAGAAAAACAGTAGAGGTAGTGGGTAGCAGGCTTTGTTTTTCTTTGTTCGGTGGTCAGGAGCAGGAAAAGGTCTCGTGTTTCAGATTTGGTCAATAGGATTAAAGTTGTCTAAACAAGAAGATGGCAATGGTACCAGCAAAAGAAAGTAGTTCTATGTCATATTAGTGTCCGGTTTTGACGTCTACAAATTACTCGGTGTGGGCTATTAAAGTGAAGACGGTTATGGACGCTTATGGCATATGGAAGCTATTGAACCAACAGTTGGTGCTGTTGTTGATCCTAAGAAATCAAAGATAGCTCTTGCTTTCTTGATTCAAGCCATCCCGAAAGAAGTTGTGTTACAAATGGTATCTTATACAAATGCAAAACAAGTTTGGGAAGGGCTGAAAACACGCTTTTTGGGGGTGGATCGAGTCCGAACAGCTAGGGGTGTTCAAAAAATCCGAAATCCGAAAAAATCTGAAACCCGAAAAAACCGATCCGAATTAAAGATTCTGATATTCGGATAGATTCGGATCGGATATCCGTTTTCCGAATTCGGAACGGATCGGATATCGGATATCCAAAATCCTCTTTATTCGGATCGGATATCCGAATAACCCGAATAAACCCTGTTTATTCGGGTTGTTCGGATTATTCGGATGAAAAAAAGGTTTATTCGGGTTTTTCGGGTAATTCGGATAGATTCGGATCGGATAGAAAATTTTCGAATTCGGATCGGGTCGGGTTTCGGATAAGGTCTTAAAATTTTCAAATCCGAACAACCCGAATAATCCGTTATCAGATGAACACCCCTACGAACAGCTAGGCTTCAAACATTGAGGAAAGAGCTCGAAAGCTTACACAGGAGAGTGACACGGTAGATGATTTTGCAAGCAAACTAAGTGGGCTAGCTGCAAAATCAAGGAGTCTCGGATCAGACCTAGAGGAGAAAGTATTGGTGAGACGTTTGCTTGATTCTACGCCTAAATCGTTCCTCCAAATTGTAGCCACCATATAGCAATGTTTTGAGTTGGACACTATGCCATTCGATGAAGCTGTTGGAAGGTTGAAGGCATATGAAAAACGTGTCAAGGGACCCAACAAAGAAGAAGAAGTTCATGGGAGGTTGATGTTTTCTAAAAGGGAAAAGGAGAAAAAGGACGGTTGTGAGCATTGTGGTTGTGGAAGTTCAAATCGGGATGACTTAGGCCATGGCCGAGGAAGAGGTCGTGCGTTCGGGAAAAGTCAAGATGGTGAATGGTTCCAACGGAATAAGAGCCACGTTAGATGTTTCAAGTGCGGTGAGTTTGGACACTTTGTGAATGAATGTCCAAAGTGGGGGAAAAGGGGAGAAGTTAACTTGTCACGGTGTGAAGACGATGAACCAACGTTGCTATGAAGAGGAAAAGTAAACAAACCATGATTAAGGAGGTGAATGATGGGTTTAATCGTGTTTTATTAGGTTAAGTTGTTTTTATTATTAAAATAACAATGCTGTAAGATTTACAACTGTGGCTTTAGAGGATTACAGCTGGAAATTACCAGCTGGTAGTTTCCTAGTTTAGGTTGTGTTTTCCTTGTTTACATTATCTTAGAGGTTAACTTTCTAGCTATAAATAGGCTTAGTCTTCTCTATTATTATTGTACCAGTTTTCTCTTCTTGTTTTTCATAATGTAACAATATGGCATCATGAAATTACTGTTTCTGATTTGTTCTTTTAGCCAATTGTCTGACAAACTATTTGTATATATAAACATATGTATAATTTTAATTTGAATTCCGAATCGAATCGGACTAAAAATATGAAATTCGAAGTTCGATATTACAATCGAATTTTGACCTGGTGATTTTCGAATCAAAACCAAATCGAATTTTGATTTTTTTGAGTCAGATTCGAAGATAAAGAGTCACTAAATAAGCAAAATGGTGACATAATATATAATAACATAAAAAAACAAAAACAAAATGGCAAACAATAATTCAACTGTATGTCTTATTAATACCCTTGCATTTCATATTCAGCTCCAAAAATAAAAGCCAATAATATAGTTGCTAATGAACATCTTGGGACTTTTTTCCCTTTATCAAAGGTCGGAGTAAATCAATCCTGGTTTAATAAAAATAAATAAATAAATAAATAAAATTGAGCATGACTCTAACTATAAGATGGACTAAAATCAGATCAGGACTTCTGAAAATACAAAAAAAATTGAAATTCTAGAAATACCATAATTTATCTACCTTGGAAGCAAGTGTATTGGCTGCATCAAACTTCTGGGAGCACTCTGAGTATGCAGATCCAATACCCACTCCAGCACCGAAAGCAATTGATGCCCAGCGTGTCACGGGGGAACCTACCAAGAAAAAAGTCAAATCATTGTGTTTTATTACATACTAGGTTAGAAACCCCATGTATTAAATGTGTTGCGGCATCAATCTAACACGAAATTCATAGGGTTGGGTTCAGTGTAACAGGCTAAAGTCAGTTTTGGGATGTTTAGCTAAGAGGATGTGTTCGAGACAATTTGATGGGTTTATGTGTGACCTGTTTCCATTTATAAACCATTCTGAAACTATGACTTATGTCATAAACTTAAACTGACTGGATATTATATGCCAAAACTCAAGTAATTAGCAGATTTTATAGTTTAGACATGATTGTTTTATGCATATTTGTATTTTCGCTTTAAAACTGTAATCTTAATATATCAATATGCAAAAGAAACCATAACAAAAAGAGAAAAAAAATCTCGTTAAACGGGTTGTGTTCGTGTCATCTGGAAAATGAATATCATGCTTGGGTTTATGTCCGACATGATTTTCGTGTTCAGGTTCATGTGGTTCAGGTAAGGTTAGGCTCACCCCCTGCAAACACGACCCAAAACCCATGCAACGCTACCTTTATTCTATGATTACCGAGGAAACTAAACATGAAACAGGCAAAGGTTGCATACAACAAGACTAGTAAATGGGAGTATGAGACAAGTGTGCTAGAATAAGAAAACAGAATGTCAAAACCCTAACTATTTGGATGTTAGGGTAACAATTTATATTTGAATGACAGCAGATACAAATATCAACACATTTGATTTGTTAAGTTGACTTTTCTGACTGCAAAGTATTCAAAGCCTTGAAACATAAAATATGAGTCAAACCAGACAAAAAGATGATTTTAGTCATTTATTTCACACATTATACACAATTATTTTATAACAGTTGGCTTCAAATAATATAATTTGTTGGTATACGAGAAAAAAAGATCTATTGATGCAAATTACTTTTGAAAGTGTGACCTTTTAAATACTTGGTAAAAGATTTGGTCAGGAGATGAGTTTGATGGATGAGTTTTTCTTTTTGTTAGTTTATCTCAATGGATTTTGAGTTGAGTTAATTCTTCCATTGCTAGTTCAAGTGTAGCAAACTTGATGGTGTTTTGAATCTAGATTAGGGTTGAATGGTGTAACTGCATATCAATTCGAGTAAAGAATTTGCTCAACAACTAGTTCAAGTGGTGTTTCTGTATCTAGAATTTCCGATACCTATCCGTTCTGTTTTAGTTCCTGCATTTAGCCGTTACTCGTAACCATCGAAATACCAACCATCTTCATTCAGCCTCTTTGGTTGACCTTCATCCCCTTTGATAATAGCACCGGTAATACACACCGTGCAATCACCAGTCCACCAATTTTGCATTGTTTCCTGGCATGTTGTTGATTAAAGTTTATACCCCGTTTCAACTCGCATACATAGTCACACCACTATTTGATTATAATGACATAAATGATCCCTATTTGAGATCTACGCTTGCTTCCCAAACAATACGACATAGATTCAAATACTGACTCCTTAAATCTAGGAAGGATACTAAAAAAACACCTTTGATAATTATCGTGGTTAGATTTTCATTTATTCAACTCCTTTTCTTGGGTAGGAATTAATACCAACAAAGAGGTTGTATCACATGGCTTGAACCGATGACCACATCCAAGACCCACCCTCCAATTTGAGTATTTGACTGGAACAAAATTATGGATATGTGTGACTGTGATTGATGAACAACCTTGATTGAGAAAAGGCATTAATCAAAATAGAAATCGCACGCTATGTTTGGTTGAAGGAGGGGTTTATCGAAGAAAAAGAAGAAGTGATTAAGAATTAGGGTCGGCTAAAGGAAGAAATTGGTAATCACATAAGGTAGCTCTGATACTAAAACAGATTAGGTAACGACATGACATTCACATTGATCACAGGTATATTTATATTTATAGAGAATCCCCCATATTTTGGAATAAGGATACGACCATATCAACTTAAATAAATGCCTATATCGATATACACATTAATATCAGCTATTACATGGGTGTCCCGCATATGCATCATACATTATTCCCAAACAACAACACGTACCTAGTGAAATCCCACTTTGTGGGGCCCGAGTCATTATTCCCAGACATGAATCATTTGCTATTGTTGTTTATATTCAACTTTGAGTTTGAATGATATAGCAACTTTGATAATTTTTGCTGAAGTAATGAACCATCACTTAGTTAATTATATAGCCTATTCCACATATGTAATATCCTGGAGATTGATTATTTAAGTAGTGAGAAAAAAAGCAATGTGACATTTGGTGCTTAACCGAAAGTTCCCCTTTGTTTTGGTTATGAAATATTGAAATCCTATAAAGGGATGGACCAAACGACTAATTTTATAAAGAGAAAGTTATATAAGATACTAAATCTCAGCTTTCAACCTGATCAATCATGCCTTCTCTTTGGTTTTATTTGTTCTCTGGATTAGAAGCAAGAAAGGCGAACACATGATACTCTTTAGGGCCAGATGAGTTACAAGCATGATGCACTCAATGCTTGGTTTTACAAAGAGAGAAGGGCTTCGAGGTGTTTAGGTCCCCAAAAGACAAGCATGAGCTTCACGTAAGTGAGGGGCCTGCTATTCATAAAGTATTTGTAAACTATTAATAAATAATATTTACTAATTTGTTGATCCTAGAACACTATAAGAGTACATCCGCTTGTTTCTTAATTCCAAACCCAGCAGCTTGTTTCTTAATCTCAAATTGACTTTCAATTAAAAAGTTTATTGCAAATTCAGTTTCAGTTTGAAGAGTCAGTGGTCATTTGCTTCTGATTGGAGTCCATTTCGGCTCAATTGACAAAACTCATGCTTTTGAGAAACAAATTAAGTGGCCAACCAAATCTGATTTGTAAAATCCTTAGTTGATTACTTGATTTCAGTAAATCATAAGTCGCTTGGAGTGAATCAAGTGTTAATTATGGTCACTTTCAGAACAGCTGCACGAGGCAATGCTGCAGCCTCATGACCCACCTTACAAAGCCACTGTGTAGCTACAACCCTAATGCGTTTCATCAACGCCTTGAATCCCTTGAGCATCAAGTGTTATTTTGAAAACAAAGATTAAAAGCATGGTGCATGAATGATATCTACACTAGCGATGGGACATCATTAGTTGAACATTTGATTCTATCTAAAGCACACAACTGTATATTAGACAAACTAGTCAATTACTTCAATAATGTTTCTTATTTCTGTCTCATTTACCTTAAAGACAGTATAATCTGTGATTAAGCATGCAAACAAACCAGCAATATGGCTAATACTTGTAAAAAATTACTAGCTAAAAAGCCCTAATCATGAAGTTTATAAAGTCAAAACAATATCCCTAAAAGAATCGGCCCATTGATTCAATCAGCATATCAATCAACTAATAGAGTAACAAAATGAAGTGGGTACCATCTATTGTTAGTGAATTTCGATTATTAGCAATCCAACAACAACCAATGTATCTCTTCGAAAGGATCAGAGAGTTTAAATGCAAATGGGAAATTAGGGTTTAAAAATGCATGAAATACTCACGGAAGAGGATGAGGCCAGCAAGAGCACCGGTGACGGAGGAGTATACGAATCGACGAACACCCAAATCAAGATAAGCATCC
Source organism: Mikania micrantha (assembly GCA_009363875.1). Classification (NCBI taxonomy): domain Eukaryota; kingdom Viridiplantae; phylum Streptophyta; class Magnoliopsida; order Asterales; family Asteraceae; genus Mikania; species Mikania micrantha. The sequence continues at coordinate 25,286,410 of CM018692.1, forward strand.
CATTTGGCATTAAGATCGTATGCAGACGGAATCTCTTTGCTTTCGGCCATATTTTTCGATTTCAGACTTGGTACACAGTTTTCTCTTCACGATCAATTTAAGAGGTGTTTTGGGATTCCTGTTTTAACTCAAAAATGTTTTTTTTTTCCTTTTTTTTAATTTTTTATTTACTTGTAACTTTTTTAAAATAAGTTTTTAAAAAAGTGTTTAAATTACTTTTTTTGATGAAAAACCAATAAGTCACTAACTTATTATTTTTTTATATCTGGCTCAGCATATTATCGTGAAATGACTAAAAACGTTTTTATTTTAAGTTTGTGGTTGGTAGAGACGGTGGTGGGTGGCCGCAATGGCGGTGGTGGGTGACTGTGGCAGGTTGTTGTGTTAAATATACATCTTAGTTTTAACAACGAGTGTCAAGTATATATCTCAAGTCTAACAACAAGTGTTAGACATCAAAATATCACACATCATTATAAGATTACATAATATTGTAACTTCAAATATCACCATAATATACCATTTCATCATAACATCACATATTATTAACATTACAGTAAAGAGTTCCATCACCATCACGTAAATTTGCATGCATAACTATCATAAATTATTTACTGTTGATTATTTCAACATCGTTAGCGAATCGCTAATCAATTCAATCAAATATACATAAGCAAACATCAATCAACAACGTAAAGATACTTACTTGTTTGAAGATTTAATCATATTCTTGATGATAATATTATTGTAGTGATTCTCTAATCTTCTTTCATGTCCAAGTTATGATGAATAAATCTTATGGATGGTGTTCTTCCTTACTTCTCATGGATTATGATTAGAGAAAACATTATGTAAGTTAGATGATTATATGAACATTAAGAAGAATTAGTTTAGTATGCATTCATATTTATAGTTTTATGTAAGGGCAATATTGTCCATCAAAATATTGCCATGAAGGGACTATAATGCAATTATCAATAAATTGATAATTGCAACAACTTATACATAAAGGGTTTATTGGTTAATTATCAAAACTTAATATTAAACTAACTTATCAAATAGTCACAAGGCCATATTATGAAATAAATTCCAACATTTACAATATTTAGATATAACATTTTAAAAGAAAAGGGTAGATAAAACTTATATTATTGGTGTTTTGGTTTTTGTTTTTCTTACTAAATGGTGTTTTTTCTTAATGAATGGTGTTTTCTTGTTTTGATATTTTTTGTGTTTTAATTGTATTTGTGGTGTTTTATCTTACTTTTTGATAAATTATTTCATTTGTTTTTATTAAACATTAAGAAAGAATGAAAGGATCGCTTTGAAAACATCATTCAATATATTCAAAAACGCAAAAAAAAAAAAAAAAAAAAAAAACACACACACACACACAGCCAAGCCAAAAGTGTTGTTGTTTATGATGATAATGACTTCTATCGTCCTATGTTTTTGTTCACCAACCATTAAAGAAGTCAAAGGCAGGCTCTACAAAGGAAAATCAAAATGTTATGTAAGCTTTTATTTATTACCATTATTTATACATGTCACACCCCGAGCCGGCAGGAACGGATCGGGTTTTCCCGTAGGGCTAAAGGTTCCCGGGACGCGATATCGTGAATGATAATCGAATGGACCCATATAACACCAACTCGGCCGAATGAACTTTAAAGTAACACGATTCATGAATCAAGTAATTAAGGATGACATTTAATAGAATATGGGAGTTGTAATTTCGTTTTATTTCAAAAGAAAACTATAAACGCTTGTGTTGAATTAATTAATGATAGTAAGCCATTGAATTCTTACAAAAGAATCAAGCTAAAGACAAAGAGAAGCAATGAGGATCAAATCTTTAGTTATAACTTACAATCATACACTACTTGTAAATTGAACTAACTAAGTGTCAATAAAGTACGTTAAAATGAATTGGGCCGAATGAGGATCCACACCAAGGGGAGAAACAAGTTAAGAGTAACACATACACGCGCACAAAACTATACAGCTTATGCTTATAAGTTACAAACCACGTGTAAACAATACAGGATCGTGAATACACAACAAGTATAATCAAGAGCGCGTGCATTCTTCATTTACGCTAAGTCAACCACTTCTACCACAAGGTGAGTTCATATGCCCCTTTTCTTTAATCCTAACTGATTTTAAACTCACGGGGCTGAGAAACATGCTTACTTTTATTTATTTAAAAGTTTTGCTTAACATATTTCTTATACTTTGATTTAGATAATATGAAATTATTTATTATCGTTTATCATTGTATGCATGCTTGTATGATCATGATATGACAAGGACAATCAGATGAATATGATAATATAATTTCATAATTCATCAACACACTAGAATAACATAGTTGTAAGATTTTATCTTATAACACTTAGTTATTCTTACATGAGTAAACATTGAAAACATTCATACACAAACGAACATTGAGAACATATACAGAGAAACATGATGACATTACAAAACACATGAATGATTAGAAGATAATACATCTTCTTAATATCATTCAACATCAAAATTAACTAAGTGTGATAAGTCAAGTGCTTAAAACACTTAGTTTACACCTTAAAACATGTTATGTGATAACATGGAGCATTGAGTATCCACCACCTGCGTCACTTAAGGGTAGTAAGACTAGTTCTTACTACGGCTTAAGGATTACATGGTGAACATATGGATTACATGGAATGATAATCATGATAACGTAACTTCATGATAACAACATCATTCACACAATGATTAACATAACTTAATAAGACAAGTTCTTATTCGACTTTGTTAATCACATGAGAACATCCCACAATGAGAACAAACACTAACATCGATGTACATCATCTATCGTTACCTGTGGACTAGTAGACTGAGGAATTTATTTTCTCTCATGTCATATTATTAGTAACAGTTTCGATGAAGGCAATGGGATCACTAAGTGGTAGAGGTAAATCGGATGCATTGAAATCTGATTACGTGAGGATTGCAATGGATTCCTTTTAGGCTCTATGCACTTCGCATTGAGAACAAATGACAAATAGTTAACTAACACTTTTAATATTTAAAAGTGAATTTAACAGTTAACCCATCAAGCAATAGAATAATACAAGGAACATATTAAGTAAATCTAATATCCTTAATACATATAATGGTTATCAATACTTTGGTTTGATAACTACAATGCTATCATTATATTATTCTATACATGATATCACAGGTGATCAATAACGAGATGAACATGTGGAATGAGAATGGAAATCAATAGTTGTATTGCAAGTAGTGTGGAGTTCTAGTAGTGATGTGGTGGGATGTTGGCTAGGGCTTAGTTCCCTTACATATGCCCTATATATAAGCATCACTACTAGGATGATATATTACTTGTGAATATAACTATTGAGGAGCCATTGGGTGAACAGGTGAAACAATTAACATACAAGTAACATGAGTATCATTGTGATTGTGCATGTGAATGAATCAAGGTTTTCAATTAACATACTTATGAACTCACCAACCTAGTGTTGACTTTGTTTAAATGCATGTTTTCTCAGGTGATGAACATGTGTAGCTACTTATATGCATGGACTAAGCTAGTGGACTTTTAGAAGACCTAGCTTCATTTTGTGTTGCATGCTTTTGATGACAAAAACAATGAATCATCTTTTGTATATCTTGTACAGATACAAGATATAGTTTCATTGATTCTTTTGATAGATTTACTGGGTTAAATTATGAACGATACATTGTAATTTAATCTTGTAATTCTATATCATTGATGTGTTAGCATTTCTCATTTATTTATCATGTGCTATGTAAACAATCTGATCATTCGATTATCATTCACGATATCGCGCCCCGGGAACCTTCCGCCCGACGGGAAAACCCGATCCGTTCCCGCCGGCTCAAGGTGTGACAATACAACAAATTATTAAAAAATAATAATTTTGTTATCAATAATTGCAACTTATAGAACTGATACACCTGCAACAAAAGTGTGACGGAACGAAACGCTGAGTACAATTGCATGAAGGAAATTGTCCTTGTAGAGCTGGGTGTCTAATTATATGTAACTTTTAAGTTGTTTTTGTTCCTATTATAAACCGACACCATTTGTATTTGATATGTTTCAATCTCAAAACAAGTAAGGTTGAAGTTATTGACAAGAGTGGGTGTCAACCAAACATGAGTATAACGAATAATTATTCAGGATGGGTTGATAAGATGGTAATGATTCCTACTTTAAATTGCTATGTATATTGTATTTAAATTAGCACTATAAATAACTAATTAACCATGCGTTTAGACTCATAATGATGCTACAAACGTATACCCATTTGAATTTTGAATTGAGAAATGCTTATCCGCTTGATTTGGATTGACCTGACTCAAGATGGTTTGAACCCCACGATCGGGATGGAGAAGAAGATATATATATTTAAATTTGGTAGAGAAATGCATTTGCAGATAGTGACAGAGCTTGGAAAAAACTCGGAGGGGGCCGAAGGATTTTTAGGAAGAAAACAAGGAGAACCGAAGAATTTTCCGACGAAATACTATTATATCGACCCTTGTGAGCGAAAAAACAGGGGGGCTGGGGCAACCCCTGCCCCTTATAAGCTTCGTCTTTGTTTGCATACTACTTGATCTAGGACATACATCCAATTAGAAAATAATTTAAAAAATAAAAAAATTCAACACTTGGGGATGCTTTGGATAATATATACGAACAAGGTTGATTGTGGTGTTTTTGTGATGAGACAAGTGGAAACGTATTTTAGAGAGATAATGCCTCGTTACATCTATTTATTTGTTATTATGATTTATTATAAGGGTAACTTTGTAGAATAGTAATCAAGTTTTTCAAATGTTCAAATAAAGTTAACAAATTCTTTTTTTGTGTATTTCAAGCCATTCAATTTTCACTAGGTGTTATAATCGTATTAATTTTTTTAAAATTAATTGAGACAAATGAAACATATAGAAAATATTTATTAGTATTTAATTATTATTTTTTCTAAATTTGGCTTGAATTTAACAATTTTGAAACTTTGTTATTAATTCATGAATTTGTTTTCTTTGCAATTACATCTTATTTTAAGTAATTCAGAAAAAAAAATCACTTATTATTAATAAAGATTCATATATGTTTCATTTGCTTCAATTAATTTTAAAATAATAAAAAAAGACAAAATTACATACTTGAACCTTTATGTTTGTAGTAAATAACAAATATGAACCTTTAACTATATTAATTACGCTAAACAACCTTTAAGTATTTAAGTTGTTTCAACTTTCAACCTTTACATTAACCCTGGTTAGATTTACTAGTTAAATCTAGTCATGTGCAAAACATGTGATGGGTATTCTAGGTATTTTGATCTTTTGTTATTTTTAAACATAAAACCCACTATTCACGTATTATCGTATCTTATTCAATAATTTACTCCAAATGGGGGTGTTCGAAAATTAGGGCTAAAACCCACTCAAAAGTTCACGTGGTTCCTCCCTCTTCGGTTAGTGTTCACCCAGAATTTCACGTGGTTCCCCCATCTTCAGTTAGTGTTCGAAACCTAAGGTTGTAGTTGGATAGAATTTATCATTTTTCTTTTTAGCATTATGTAACAATGGCAGTAGTAACAATGATAAATCCTATCCAACTACAACACTAGGTTTCAAACACTAACTGAAGATGGAGGAATCACGTGAACTTCTGGGTGAACACTAACCGAAGAAGGAGGAACCACGTGAACTTCTGGGTGGGTTTTAGCCCTAATTTTCAAACACCTCCATTTGGAGTAAATTATTGAATAAGATACGATAATACGTGAATAGTGGGTTTTATGCTTAAAAATAACAAAAGATCAAAATACATAGAATACCCATCACATGTTTTGCACATGACTAGATTTAACTAGTAAATCTAACCAGGGTTAATGTAAAGGTTGAAAGTTGAAACAACTTAAATACTTAAAGGTTGTTTAGGGTAATTAATATAGTTAAAGGTTCATATTTGTTATTTACTACAAACATAAAGGTTCAAATATGTAATTTTGTCTAAAAAAATTACATATGATTGAAACACCTTTAATAGTTGAGTGATACTTTAGAAGGACAAAAAAATTTGAGCGACTTTAGTGAAATACTAAGAAAACTTGGTTATTATTAGGTGAAATATTCCTTTTATTATATATCTATATATAAATTTTATTTATTTATTTTTAAATTTTTTTTATTACAATATACATAGTGACGAACTTACGATCTTTTTATGGGCTCACTTTTCTAAACTCTTATTTCTACCATCTTGATGTTATAAACTTTTTATCATGTTCGGGTCACCAATTAACTATAGTGTTATAAATTAAGGAAAACCCAGCCCCTTGGACTCGAATCTTAGACCTATTTAAAAAGAAGAATTCATGATTGTTCTAACAATTGTCAAATCAATTAACTATAGTGTTATAAATTCTTTTCAATTATATTTATACGTCATTTCAAAATATCTTATGAGGTCAAATGAAATTTTACGATATAAATTTAATTACCTAGTAAATGTTCAATGGGATCCTATGACCCCGAATGCGACAAATAGGTCAAATGCATATATACCAAAACAAGTATAAACATATAAACTAATAATGTAACTTATGTAAAAATAAATGTAACAAACATCAATAATTATTTTTATAAGAGAACATAATTATAATTAAGGTTGTATCAAATAATGGGTATGGGTGTAAATGAATTAAGCCAGTTCATGGAATACTCGGGATCGGTAAAAAGCTCAAATGAGCCGAGCCTAAACGAGCCCGAGCCTGAGCTTGAGCCCATAGATATGGTTCGTTTAGCTAACTAGCTCGAGCCGGCTCACGAGCCTTAACGATCTTTTTATCTTTATGACTTTAATTATATAATTAATTATTTTTTTTATACAAAATTATGATAAATATATTTAAATCATATATTTTATTTTGAATTTGGAAATGATAATTATAAATGTATATTAAATTAGTAATTAAAGTAAATAAATTAAACAATTAAAATATAAACAAGCCGAGCCAAGCCGAGCTCGAGCCTAGTCAAGCCGAGCTCGAGCCTAATAATTTTCTAACGAGTCGAACTCGAGCCTTGCAAATAAAATTCTTAACGAGCCGAGCTCGAGCCTTAACGAGCTAGGGATCGGCTCGGCTCGTTTACACCCCTAATAATGAGTTATCATAAGATATAATTCTATTATAAGATGTATTCTATTATAAACTAAATTTGGAGCGATAATCCTTAAATTTATTAATGCCATTCATCTTAAATACTAGAAAAATACATGATTTATGTTAATTCATATTAAAGTTGATTTTTTTATTCTAAATCAGTTTTAATATAAACCTAATACTTTTTAAGATTTAAAATAGATGTTGAGAAAACATAATTATAGTTGTATCTTATAATACAAATGAATTTAAAAATTAACTTTCTAAAGTTAGGTTGTGATATGATATGATTTTATTATAAATAATTCTAACTTTGAACCTTAAAACACAATAAACTTTCATATCTAATCAATTTTCCCAGCGAATGAAACGCTAAATCCAGCGAAGTTGTGGCTTGTAATATTATATAGGGTTTGGGGAATCTTTTACTTTTGAGTTATGATTAATCATGAGTACATATTACTCTGTCATTACAACTTTACTTTTGAATTCTAGACTTTATTCAAAAACAATACATATTTTAATATTGTACCAAAGTTTGAAATTTAACCTAACATATAATTACTTTTAGAAAATCAATCATATGTAATTGGAGCCATAACATAATCAAATAGTTCCTTATGTTCATTTATTTATGTTCGTTTTTATTTGTTTATTCTTTATGATTGAGTTGAATTGATGACTTGAATACGATTGCATTTTTGAATAAGTTTATTAAGGTTTTAAACAATGTTTGTTTAACTATTTTTAAGTTAGTTTATGTTTGTTAACTTATGTTAGTCTATGCTCGTGTACTGTTCGTTTGTACTATTAACGTACAAACACGAAAGAACACAAACACAATTAGTTTCTTAACGAACATACACGAATAAAAAATCCCTGTTCATTTAAATGTTTGTATTCGATCATTTGTTCGGTTGAAGTCAAACAAACGACCACGAACATGTTCTGTTCACACATATTATAATCACCCATATTCGTAAATGCTTCATATATTAATTACTAGGTTATTAATCCGTGTATTACACATATTTAATATAAAAATATTAAATAGTTAGCAATGAAAATTTAGCAATTATAAAATAATATTTTGATATAAAATGTTTAATTTACATATTAATAAATATTTGAAGTGATAAAAAAATAATTAAAAACTTTAATCAAATACAAATGATATATGACATTTTAATGTTTAACAATTGATATCATTAAAATAATTGATGTTAAAATTCAGTTAGTATTATATTAAAAACTAACTTTTATAAATCAATAACATAAATTATAATTTTTATAACTACTGAGTTTAAATGACCTAATTTAAAAATAAGGTTAAACATAACGGACCAAAAGTGTAACTTTTCTATTATTTTTATTACTTTAATTTATAAATAAATTAAAAAACATCATTTGTTTATAAAAAATCTCATTGTTTAACATGCGAATAAATTGATCAATTACCGAACGGCTTAGCTTAATGATACCCTTCTAACTTTCGAATGTAAGGTATTGTGTTTGAGTTTTACCAAGAGCAAGAAAATATCTAGATTGAGTCAGTTGGTTTTCCTAATGTTAGTTTCCTTCTGAATTGTGGTGTCAATATACATATTTAAACAGTGATAGTTAATGATACTTGATGTTAATTGTTCAGAAATAAAAAAATATAAATAATGGTAAACGCTATCATTAGACGCCCTTCACTGACCGGTCCCATGGCCAATATGAGAGAAAAACTAAAAAAATAAAAAAGTTGATAAATTAAAATGAAACACACACACACACACACATACATACACACATACATACATACATACATACATACATTGTAATAAATTAAGGTTTATACGAACACATAACATGTTCTTAGAAAACATCAACTTTGATTTTTTTCTCCTTTTCATATTAAATGCATCTCATATTAAATATATTTTTTACACATTTTTTAAAATAAAAAATAATTTTTAATAAATCAAAAATACATTAATATTAAAAAACACACTTTTTAAAAAAAATTATTATAAAAATAAAAATTTTAAAAAACTGTTTTCTAAAACGAAATGTTAAAAGTAACAAATTTTGCAAAAAAAAAAAAAGTATTTAAATAAATAATAATTTTATTTTATTACTTAAAGTTAATTATACGAAATTTTAATCATATTTTAATATATATTAAAGAATTGTTTTATAAGGTATGGATAATTTGAAAACCACTTCTTAGTGTGAAAACCATGAAAATCCATGTAAAACATACGTAACAAAACGTAAAAAAAAGCCATGTAAAACATACGTAACAAACGTAAAAAAAATTCGTCAGATCTGATGCAACGTTACGTATATTTTACAACGTGAAAAAATTTTATAAAATATTTTTTCTAAAAATATTTTTCAGCGCTTTTTTGATTTTTTTTTAATAAAAATGTGTCCAATAATGTTACAAATCTGTAAAAAAATTTCAAAAAAAAAATACGTTTTTTTACATGAGTTTTCAAGGTTTTTACACTAAAATGAGGCTTTTATTTTATTAATTCCCTTGTTTTATATTGCTAAATTTTACTGATAACTATATATTATATATTTTTTTAACTCGTGGTTTCTAACCAAGTTTTGTTTGTAAAAACATCAATTAAATCGTTGGAGTATTACCCTAAACATTCAATTTAAAGTTGGGCGAATTGTTTTTTACCGTGAATATTGTTTTCATAAGAAACAAAGAAAGAAAAGCATGTTTAAAGTTTCCCTCGTATTCACTGTCGCGAATTGCAAACAGCAAGTCAGGTCATTAGACTATGTGTAATGGTGACCCAAACCTTGGGTTGGTTGCCATATTTGTAAAAAAAAATAGAAAAATCCATTTTTCACAACACAACTCCCCAGCCCAAGTCACTCCACCAACGCAAGTCACAACCTAACTTTTTCAATATTTAATTTATATTTAATAACTTATATAATTTAACTCTTTTTAATAAATTAATCACACAATCTTGCTTATTTATTTTTTTGTAAACATACCAGTATAAATTTTATTAAAAACGGAGTTATTTTCAAAAAAGTTCTTTTTTTAAAAAAATACAACTTATCGGTTTATAACCATTTAGGAAAATAATATGTATTTTTTTAAGATAAATTAATTTTTTAATATTTTAAAAACAATAAGTCATATTTATAAAATAAAAATATTAATAAAACTTGAGTTGGGTTGGGTTGTTAATGTGTGTGAAAAATTAAGTTAGGTAGGGTTGTGTATGTGAAAGAGAGAGACATTATTTTTTTAATAAAAAGTTGAGTTGGATTGGGTCACTGATGTGGGTAGTCTTAGTGCTATTTGTGATTCACGGGTGTAGGTGTTTTTTTGTCACTGGGTGACAAGGCTTAAAAATATTTGTTGGTCGTTCAAAAAAATAAATTAATATCTAATAAATAAAAATAACATGGGAACACATATAAGCTTTACATGTATTAAAAATGGGTTTTCTCGTTTCTTCCTCCAATTATTGGATGTCACGTATCGATTTTTGATGACAAATAAATTTTCATTTCACATCTCTTCTATTAAATATTAAATAATTTCTTAAATTTGATAAATAATATGAACATAAGTCTTTTTTCTTTAAGTTTTATAAAATATTTTTGAGAAAGATAAGATATTTTGTTTAAAATAAATTTAAGCTAATATAAAATATAATAAAACTTTTGATACACCTTCCATTCGAGAAAAAAAGTTTTTGAAACTTTAACTAAATAATAATATTAATATAAATTTGCTCTTTGAGATCTCACAATAAACAAAGTATTTATTTGTTTTTCTTCAAATAAAAATAAGATTAGGGTTTAATTTGATTATAAAAGAAAAATCAAAGTTATCAAAAATAAAGATAGCAAGTCATGGTTTATTAAAGTTTGTGATCGGTAAAAAATACATCTTACGAATTACTCGTCTGATATATCTGCACAATCCAAATTAGAAAGAAAAAAACATAACACACTCAAACGCCGACTATTACGAAAGACTCTAAATGAACAAAAACATCCACAATGGATATGTTTTCAATTAACCTTCAAACACCAATGATGACTTCAAAATTATACGACATGGGTTGTATATGCAAGAGCTATTTTGAATGCAAATGGTTTGTTAGATCCATTATAACCATTATAAGGAACCAAGTTAATATATAGAAAGATAGGTTGGCGATAACCTATCTATTTCAGTCAAAACCCGAATACATAGGCGATGCAAATTGTCACACCCCCACCTCTTGTCACTTGTGATGATGTCATTCGTCACTCTAAGAAGGTTGCGGAAGCATAGTGGTGATGTCTCCGAGATGAGGTGTGACTTATTTTATCCAGTATCACAACACACAGATTAACTTAAAATAAATAGGGTTTCGTAATTACAATCATCATTACAATATATAACAAGTTTATTACATAATCTGTTTTATTTAATTACAAGTATATAAAGTGCATCCTCAACCGGTAGTCACGGTCTTCTTGCAAAAGTTTTAGTTTGAAAAGTCAGCACAAAGCTGGTGAGATCGTAAAGTTCAGTTCTACAATATGATATGATATATAAGTTCTCAAAATGATCAGTTCAAGATAACCATGGGACTCGTATCTGGTTCCTTTCAGACGTGACTCTACGATCTTCGAAGACACTACCCACTGGTAATATCTTAATGCCTCATTATCTTAATGTCTATCACAACATTAAGAAGTTCAAAAAAACTGGTAACAAACATTCACAGCAAGGGGAGTTGCAGCTCCTAGCAAATGGGTTGTCAGCCGATAGTACTATCATTGTTTCCTGTTCGACCCCACATGGGTTCACTAGATACAGTTCAGAAATAAGGACTTTTAAGTTCTGTGATATGATTCTGTTCTCCGGGCAAAATCCCATGAAATCCACAAGTTCTCAACAAGTCACATGAAATCACGCAGCTAACAGTGATACATATCATAAGTTTAAGAAATAGTTCCACAATGATTCCCCGATGTTTGTAAAACATTAAAAATAAAAGGGGTTGTACGAAACTCACATGAAGTTTCAAGATAGCAATATCACTCGCAGACTGGTGATAATAGTGTAATTCTGCATTTGTTTATGTTTAATAAATTATTTATGTTTTAACTTACTGATTAGATCTTTATGAAAGTCCAATGTCAAATACATTCTCTTAACAGTCATCAAACTGATGTTAAGTATTTAATTAGTTAATTTAATGTTATATCATACAATGTATGATAATGTAGGAACCTATACTGAAATAGGTTCCTGATACAAGGTTGATGATACACTTGATTGAGAGGCCCCGAACCCCTCAGTTGGCAAAACATCAAACCGATAATACTTAAACCATAATTACATTATCATAGCAGCGGAATGTAGGGTAACAACATAACTATCATAAAGATCTAAACAAACTTTTACACATTAAACATAACCCACTCTTCTAACAGTCATATAGTACAGCCAGTCTATGCCAGGGATAGTCTTCAACGTATGCCATGAGCCTTCCTGGTCTCCTTTCTCAAACTATTCAACCTGATATGCATGTAAAACAAGTCAGCTTTATGCTGATGAGTTCTAAGTTCATTTCTTAGAAAAATCTTTATTTATTCATGTCATCACATGACACAATTTAAATACATAACATACCTGTTCTCATATCATACTTTCATCACCTACATATCATCATAACATACTTACATAACATACATATTATCATAACATCATTCATATAGTGAAGGAACTTCACCGTTAACTGCTGACCCTAAAGTCAAACAGGCTTGTGCAATCACAAGGCTCTTAAACTACCAACCCGCAGCTGGTAACTCATACATGTATAAGATTTCTTTAACACTATCAACGCGCAGCTGATAACTCAAGCATGCCTAAGATTTCTTTAACTGAACTGGCGACACACAGTCGGCAGGCCTATGTTTCCACAGGACTCTTTAACCATCAACCGAAATTGACGGCTCATACCGGTACAAGACTTCTTAACATACATCATAACATGGTTTAAATCATTTAAACCATCATAATCATAAACGGCTCCTTTCACCGTAGTGTTCAAGTTTTGCCCAACCGCAGCCAGCAAAACCTCATTTCCTACTCAACCTCGGTTGAGTCCTTTAAAATCATTTCTTTCTCAACCGCAGTTGAGACTTTAAAACATTCATTATATTTTAGCTGAGATTCTTAAAAATCATTTATTTCTCAATCATCATTGAGGCTTAACATATTCATTACATCTCAGCTGAAATTCTTTAAATCATTTACTTCTCAATCATAGTTGAGATTTAAAACATTCTTTTCTTTAAAACATTCTTTATCTATAAACATTCATTATCTGAAACATACTTCACCTTAAAACATACTTTATCTGATCATAATCAGATTACAATCATTTTCATAAAATAACTTTATAACATGCATATCAGCCCAAAATGATAAAACATTTAAAACAGGGCTATAAGAACTCACCTGATATCTTACGGTAGCAAGATTCCTCGTAAACTGATACTAATGGTGTAACTCTGCATTCGTTTACACTTAATACGTCATTTATGATTTAACCTACTGATTAGATCTTTCTGAACGTTCAGTGTCAAAGACATTGTCTTGAAAGTCATCAAATAGTTAATGTTGTTGATTATAATGCTAAAACAGTTCCTGAACAGATTAATGGCTTAGAAATGATAAATCCTTATCATTGATTGCCCAGAAATCATGAAATATCACAACATAGTCTTAGAATAGGTTTAATAACCATGATTAACATACTAATCTGACTGTTATCACAAACATCAGATAATCGTTCCAATAAGTATGTTAATGATTGTGATTAGTTTGGAACACTCAGATTTAACCTTTGCATTTCAAAGATTAACCAAACTAATCATTTACATCATTATAATCAAATGGATTAATCCATTATAATCATAGTTGTGATTTCATGCAAACCGGGCATTACAACGGCTCAAAACAAGGATTTAACCGTTAGAACATCGTGTTCTTCATTTCTAATCAATCCTAGCCATCATCTAGGCAATAATCAACAATCCTAACTATCTTATTACGTTCAAAATCAAGATCTAATCAATCAAAATCAAACTAGAAGGTTAAAATGAACCGTTACCTGTTCTGACGAGTTTCTGCGGGTAAAACTACGATCGGGACTTGAAAATACGATCTGTGGTGAGATTTATGGCTTCAAATGGCTTAGAATTGAAGTTTGGATGATAAGAACTTGATCTTTTTCGTCTGGAAGTCGTTTAGGGTCGAAATGAAGGGTTTTGAAGCTTCTGAAATGTTCTGGTCGAATTAAACCATTTTTTAGCCGACATAGTCCCTGGGCGCATAGCCTGACTCTGGAGGGTTGGGAGTTAGGCTATGCGCCTAGCGTGTTTTTCTTCCAATATTTGATTTAAACTTCGTTTCGCGATTCCGGGAGCATACGAACTCCGTTTTGCGCACGGTTTTCGCCCACGTTCATTATTTTTCACATACTATCAATCCCCAATAACAAAAGTTACTAAATCCTCGTGGATTTCAAGCACGATCAAATGTGCTTACGTCATAATTGCCGAATTTTTTTCGTACGCAGTCGTCACAGTTTCCACAGTAACCGAAATCTCGTACGTTTACTATTAAATTTCTAAATTTTCGGTTGTTACATTGATTAATCAGAATAATCTCGGATTAACCAAATAGTTAATGTTGTTGATTATAATGCTAAAACAGTTTCTAGACAGATTAATAGCTTAGGAATGATCAATCCTTGTTATTGATTACCCAAATATCATGAAATATCACAATGTAGCATTAGAATAGGTTTAATAATCATGTTTAACATACTAATCTGACTGTTATCATAAACATCAGATAATCGTTCCAATGAGTATGTTAATAATTGTGATTAGTTTGAAACACTTGGATTTAACCTGCATTTCAAATATTAATCAAACTAATCACATACATTGTCACAATAAAATGGTTTAAACCATTATAATCACAGTTATGATTTCATGAAAACCGGGCATTACAACGGATCAAAACAAGGATTTACCCGTTGAAACATCGTGTTCTTTGTTTCTAACCAATCCAAACCATTATTTAGGCAATGATCAATAACCCTAACTATATGATTACGTTCAAAAACAAGATCTAATCAACCATTATCAAACTAAAAGGTTAAAACAAACCGTTACCTAATCAGACGGATTTCTGAGTGTAGAACAATTATCAGGACTTGCAGAAACGTTCCTTGTTGCGATCCGTGGGTTTAAAAACCTTTAAAACTGAGATTTGCTGCTCAAAAGATGGTTCTGGTTCGTCTGGAGTGAAAGAAATTCGAGAAGAAGAAAGATGTTGAATTTTCCCATGCAATCTGATCTTTTATTCCAAGTTGCCGACCTAATACCTGCCAGTAGAGATGCACAAATCGGTTAACCGGTCCAAACCGGTTTCTATATTACCCGAACCGGTTAACCGGTGTATAGGGTTTACCGGTTATTCCTAAAAACCGGTTCGGTTATTAACCGGTTTTTTTAACACACATATGCTAACCGATGAAACCGAACCGGTTATTAACCGAACCGGTTGTTAACCGGACCGGTTAACTGCCCAAACCGGTTCAAAAACCGGTTTTTTAGGCCTATTTTTTTAATCCGTTTATCCGTTTGATCCGTCCGTTAGACTTAGAGTGTTGAACCGTAATCGTATTGAACCGTTTTTTTGTATTATACGTTTTCAACCTTAAAGTTAAATTAATAAAATCATAATAAAAAAATCATAATAAAAAACTTAACAAATCTAAAACTAATAACTAATAATTACTAAACCCTAATAAACCTTAAACTAATCAAACTAATATTAAACGAATAACTAATAAACCTTAAAACCTTAAACTAATAATTACTAAACCCTAATAAACCTTAAACTAATCAAACTAATATTAAACGAATAACTAATAAACCTTAAAACCTTAAACTAATAATTACTAAACCCTAATAAACATTAAACAAATCAAACTAATATTAAACTAATAACTAATAAACCTTAAAACCTTAAACTAATAATTACTAAACCCTAATAAACCTTAAACTAATCAAACTAATGTTAAACTAATAACTAATAAATCTTAAACCTTAAACTCATAATTACTAAACCCTAATAAACCTTAAACTAATCAAAGTAATATTAAACTAATAATTACTAAACCCTAATAAACCTTAAACATACTATTATTTTATAAAACCATAAATTATAAAGATTTCATTAGGTTTTGATTATTTTAAGGTTTATTAGTTATTAGATTAATATTAGTTTGATTAGTTTAAGGTTTTATTAGGGTTTAGTAATTATGAGTTGATTATTTTAAGGTTTATTAGTTATTAGATTAATATTAGTTTGATTAGTTTAAGGTTTTATTAGGGTTTAGTAATTATGAGTTGATTATTTTAAGGTTTATTAGTTATTAGATTAATATTAGTTTGATTATTTTAAGGTTTATTAGTTATTAGATTAAGGGTGTTGTTATTCTCACACCCACTTTTTTTAAATATACACCCCTGAGACGGCCCGTAATGGCCATTACGGCCCGTCTCAGTACTTGGTCAAACATTCCTTTCTGACAACATTGCCAATGATTGGGAGCAAGACGGGTCGTATTGGTCAGTACGGCCCGTCTCATTCATCGTACAGACATTCTCTGACATCCTAAGACAATGATTTGAATCAAGACGGGCCGTACTGACCTTTACGGGCCGTCTTGCCCAGACGGCCTAGTTTGGCCGTTTCACCCCAAAACCAGGCCGTACTGACCTTTACGGGCCGTCTTGCCCAGACGGCCTAGTTTGGCCGTTTCACCCCAAAACCAGGCCGTACTGACCTTTACGGGCCGTCTTGCCCAGACGGCCTAGTTTGGCCGTTTCACCCCAAAACCAGGCCGTACTGGTCAGTACGGGCCGTACTGGTCATTGCGACGGAATTCCGACGAAAAAGTGAGATCATTGCGACGGAATTCCGACAAAAAGTGAGATCATTGTGACACAATTCCGACGAAATTTCAACAAAATTCGTTATTTTCTTTTTAACAATGAAACAAAATTCACCTAGTTTTTCACCTAGTTTATTTCGTTTAAATTATTTAAACTAACGTAAATAAACTAATTATAAAATGAAATATTTGGTTAAAACGACATTCTGTGGGACGGGCCGTCTTGTTGTATAAAATGAAACCAAATTCACCTAGTTTTTCACCTAGTTCATTTATTGTTGTATTTCAAGTTGTTCCTGACGCTCTTTTCGTATTTCTTGTTCTAGCTCAAGCCTTGAACACGTAAATAATTAACATCGTTTAAAATAATAACGTAACAAACCTATAACGTTTAAAATAACGTAATAGACATATTCCTCAAAGTTTTGGTGTAATCGTTTAAATGTATTAAAATTGAATTCTTTTGTTTTTTAAAAAAAAAATTAAAATTTTGACCAATACGGCCAGTACTGACCAGTACGGCCTGGTTTGGGGTGAGACGGCCTGGTTTTGGGTGAGACGGCCTGGTTTTGGGTGAGACGGCCAAGTTAAAATTTTGACAAGTACGGCCCGTAATGGCCAGTACGGGCCGTACCAAGATGTATCAAAACTGGTTGACACCCAAAATGACTTGGAAAAATAAGCTTGGGGCCAAGACGGGCCGTACTGGCCATTACGGCCCGTCCCACAGAATGTTTCACTGATTCCAAGGAATTCTCTGGAATGTTTGTATGTACTCAATACCGGGCCGTAATGGCCAGTACGGCCCGTATTGGCCCGTAGGGGTGTAAAAATATAAAAGTGGGGTGTCCAAATAAAACAGCCCTAGATTAATATTAGTTTGATTAGTTTAAGGTTTTATTAGGGTTTAGTAATTATGAGTTGATTATTTTAAGGTTTATTAGTTATTAGATTAATATTAGTTTAATTAGTTTAAGGTTTTATTAGGGTTTAGTAATTATGAGTTGATTATTTTAAGGTTTATTAGTTATTAGATTAATATTAGTTTGATTATTTTAAGGTTTATTAGTTATTAGATTAATATTAGTTTGATTAGTTTATGGTTTTATTAGGGTTTAGTAATTATGAGTTGATTATTTTAAGGTTTATTAGTTATTAGATTAATATTAGTTTGATTATTTTAGGGTTTATTAGTTATTAAATTAATATTAGTTTGATTAGTTTAAGGTTTTATTAGGGTTTAGTAATTATGAGTTGATTATTTTAATGTTTATTAGTTATTAGATTAATATTAGTTTGATTAGTTTAAGGTTTTATTAGGGTTTAGTAATTATGAGTTTAAGGTTTTGATTAAATAAAAATAAATGAACTTTATTAAGTAAGGATTTCAAATAGCATATTTCATTAAAATAAATTAATTACACAAGCTTTAAAGTTACAAAATTAAATATAGAATCGAAAATAGAAATTAGTCTTCGCTTGGTGCTTCGGATTGTAGTTCCGGACTATTGGTCCGCATTCATTCATCTATTGCTTGTTCTTCATCGGAAAGTGGGAAAGTCATTCCTTCCTCAACTTCAACATAGTGTATTCTCTCTTCTATGTCAAGTCGCCTTCAAGTAGTGTGTGGTCTTGTACACGTTCCATAGCGTCCAAATGGTCTTTCAAGCAAAGGCACATCTCCAATGATGCAGGAGTAAGCCTCGTCCTTCGTATCGATAAAACCCTGCCACTAAGAGAAAAAGCAGACTCCGAAGCTACCGTAGAAGCTTGGACGCTTAGTAAATCACGGGCCATGGCAGATAGAATCGGAAATTGGGTTTCCTTTTGTTTCCACCAGGCCAAAATATCAAAGTTTTCAAATTCTTCCGGCGTAAGACCGGAAATCCAATCTGTCCCTAGGTACCTTCCTAGTTCGCTACTTGCGCTAGTACCTCGGGCTCGTTTAGTTACATTTTGTCTTAAGGTGTTAAATAAATCAAAGTTAACATCTTGGCTTCTACTCGAACTAGAAGCTGCATACATCGTTTGTTGTATGTTAGATGTTTCACCATATTTTTGTAAATAATGATCAAACATATTTTGAAAATATATGTTAAAGTTATTTTTAGTGTTTGTTGCAAAGTTTGGGTCTTCCAAATCCAAACCCAAAGCACCAACTATTTCATCAACTAATGTTTCAACGCCGGCACCATTGAAACATGGGTTTAATGCCGTCGCACAAGTAAATACGGGCGGCATTTCTTGAAAGTATTTCAATAGTTTTAATTTCATTGGAAGTAAAATTCCCGTATATATCTCATTATTTTCACCCGTCGATGGAAATTCGTTAATTTTTCTTGTCATTATAAATAATTGTTGAAGAACCAAACAAGACGTGGGATAATAAACTCCCGATAAAATTGTTGTTGAATTTTTAAAAACTCCAAATAAACTAGTAAATTCTCCTATGGCGTCCTAACATCGGCTATTAAATTTTTTAGCCTTACGTTCTTGCACTAAATTGTTATGAAATACTTCCAAGGTTTCCCTTTGTCGTAAGGCGCTGTTAAACATACGCCAAGTCGAATTCCATCTTGTTGGTACGTCCCAAGACGGACCTAAAAAGAGGGAGTTCGTATCCTCACATAATTTTTGATATTCCAAATATCTTCTACGGCTTTTCATAAAAACATCCTTTAACATTTGTTTAAATTTTTCTTTTAACATATTCATTCCCGGAACCGCAAGAGTATCACTCACAAACAAGTTAATAATGTGAGCAACGCATCTTGTATGAAAAAAAGCACCGTAACATATCGGTTTATATTTAAGTTTTAATTTTTGAACAGCAGTCGTATTATTCGAAGCGTTATCAAAACTTATTGAAAGTATTTTATTTTGTAAATGGAATGTTTGTATTATTCCATCTAACATGTAAAACAAATTATCCCCCGTGTGAGGATACGGAAACATTTCGAACGCAATCGTATGTTTCATCATTTGCCAAGAATCGGGATCAATCCAATGCGCGGTAACGCAAAGGTACGATTCGGGCAAACCGTGAGGTGCCGACCAAACATCCGTTGTTAGGTTAACACCGGTTTTTAAGTTTTGAAAACCTAAAATTAATTCTTGTTTGGCTTGACGCCAACGTTTCAAACAATCACGTCTAATACTAGTTCGACTTACTTGATGATAACGTGGTTGTAGCGCCTTTTGAATCATCTTCGTCAAGCGTGGGTTGTCAAAATGATTGAATGGCAAACTTTCTTGAATCACCAAGTTCACCATCATTTCACGAACCATGTCGGGATCGAAATTCCAAACCCCGCACTCTTGAGACATTTGTGCTTGATCGTTTGCGGGATTATTTTTGACAACAACACAATGCTTCGTCAAATGGCTTCTTAAAGTAGAATTAGATTCCGGTTTAAGAAAAGTACAACAACCTTTGCACCGTGCCTTATCGACACCGTTCGACATTTCGCATAAGTCGAAATGTTGAAATAGCTCTTTGTTCCTCGTTGTAGTTTTTATTCTAACAACGGTTGGTTCGGTTGAAGTGGATGCACCAACACCAACAGAACTTTAAGCACTTCGTGAGCTTGCCATGGATAAAATAAAGATTGAATTAAGAATTACGAACGTAATAGAAGAAGAGATTGAATCGAGATTGAATCGAAAGAAGTAGGGGATCGTTTTGTGAGCGTTTTTGATCGTTTTCGAGCGTTTAAGAAGAAGAGATGTTGTAAGATGTTGTGTGATCAAACCAAAACAATCCACATCTATTTATACTAACGTTTAGGGGCAAAATGGTCCAAAAAATTGTAAAAAACGGCTAGAAACGACTAGAAACGGCTAGTTTTTTTTTTGTTTGATCGGTTAACCGGTGTCAACGGCTAGTTTTTTGTCTCCAACGGCTAGTAACGGCTACATTTTTGAACACCTAACCGGTCAAAAAAACCGGTTTTGCTTTAACCGGTTCATACCCGGTTTTGCCTAGAAATGGGGAAACCGGTTTAAAACCGGCGGTTCTTTGAGTTACCCCAAACCGGTAGGAAAAACTGGTCCAGAAACCGGTTCGGGTCGGTTAACCGGTTAAAATGTGCACCACTACCTGCCAGGCGCACCGCCCCGCGTGGCTGCTTGGCCAGGGGCGTAGTGTGCGGATTCCCCAAAATCTCAGATATTTTGTGGGTTCCAGGCGTACTGCATAGTGAGAAGCGTTAGCGCTAGGCGTGCCGCCTAACACCCTTTTTCTCAAATTTTTGGATTTTCTTCATTTCGCGATTCCGGACAATCCGTAACTCCGTTTCGCGCACGGTTTTCGCCTACGTTCGTCATTTCTCGCATACTATCAACCTATAATAATTACAATAGCTAAATCAATGTGGATCTCAAGCACGACCAAATGTGCTCACGTCATTGATGACGAAATTCTCAAATGCAATTGTCACACAAATATCATCTCGTACCATTCTAAAGATATTTAGAAAGTATTAAAAACAAGATACATGAAGATTGATTGTTTCAAAAGGCTACACTATAGCCTCTTTGAACTGCAATTTGCCAAAAGATTAATGTATTAAATACAAAATTCTAGGAGCAAAGTTTGATGATGTTGTTATAGTGCGTATACAAGTATAATATACGCTCATAAGTTGTTACAAATTATTGCCTCGATAGATAAATAATTCGATACGGATACCATGACACTTGTTGAGACAATCAAAAGCTAAAAAGGCATATGAAACACTTTTTGAATCAACAGATGAAAAAAGAGATGGTAATATCAACAATGACAAACTTCTATTTACTGAGTATGAGAAGAAATCAAATTATAACAAACAAATAAAGTTCAATCAAAGCCATAGGGAAATCAATTTTTAATAAGTTGATAATTGTTTTAATAGTCAAAAGTTTGAAAAGATAGACTATGATAATAATCCAGTCAAGTAAAGGAATGATAAGAACTTTGGTAAGAAGCATTCATTTGACAACAATAACCAAAGACAGGCTTTAGCACCATTAAATGCTTTTAATTGTAATGAATATGAAAAATTTACATTTTTTTTTAATAGAGAAGGTCTCAATCGTGTGAACCCACTGTTTCCAGGCCATGTCACCAAGGTCTAGTTACCTGGACCTCCCATGAGCCACCACAACCACCCCAAGAGTAAACCCTACTGGGAAAACTCCATGACCCCTCTCAGACCCCTATTTTGCTGCGAGAAGGATTTGAACCCAAGACCTCCCATTTGAAAAAAATTACATCTAAATGTCAAAAACCACATAGACTAGAAGAATATCATCCTAGAAGAAGACCCAACACTAAAATAATCACCTCACAAGGAAACACTCTTATATAAACGTAAAATGAAAAGTTACTAGAAAAGTAAAATTTGATGATGGATAAAGCATTGAAATGAAAGGAAAATGCTTTATTTTCCTTATTGTGTGAAAAAAGTGAACAAAAGTTGGTAACTTAAGCCTATTTTTTCATACTTAAAAGGCTATATAGTGGACAAGTAATTGGCATAGGCTATGAAATTTTGATGATGAATGAAAATTCTTGAATGTATGATACTAATAGAAAACACATGATGAAGATACAAAGATCTAATAATAGATTGTACAAAATAAAGCTACTTATGTCAATATTCATGTGTATTAAAACAAAGTGATACAAAATCATGGTTATGGCTTGCAGGATTAGGCTTTTTTTTTTTTTTTTTTTTTTTTTTTTTTTTTTTTTAACTATGAATCATTAAAACAAGTTAGCACCAAAGGATCATTACAAAACACCAATTATTCTCAACGTGAATCTAGATGAGACATATCATCTTTATACTAATCAAATCGAAAGTGAAGTGGTTCCAAGTTTTCATTTGGCTCATACTTTCATGAAATAAAATCTTCTTTTTATACTTTTATCTCTTAAATCTTCTCTCACTTATATATATCTTAGTTAATGTCTTTGTACGTGTTCTTCTCCTTCTTTAATTGTTTTTCCTAAGTTTTATCTCTAACATGTTACTAATTGGTATCTTAGAATCTTTAGAAACACAAGAGATTTCATAAAGTTGGTCTATATAGGAAGAGAAAGATTGTCTAAGAATAAATTTAAAACAACATAAACGAGATTTTAGATAAATAAGTATGACTAAGACCATGTGTGGTAGGTGATTGGGGCTTGAGAGGGGTTGGTCACGCCCCCATGGCGCCCTCCCCCACTACATCAGGGTGTGACCAGGGCAGGCATGAGAAGAATCACGAGATGAAGGAAGAAGAAAATGGAAAAAAAAGGGGTGATGACGTGAAGTGATTAGGAAGCGATGATAACACATGTGATGATGTAAAATGATGAATGGGTGATGATGTTGATTGTTTATGTGATGCTTACGTGACGACTACGAAAAAGACAGGGTATGCACCAGTGAACGTGGCCTAAGAGACATATCTAAAGTTTGACCAACGGTTTATGTACTTTTAAAAAAAGTTGGTCGACAGTACTCCATGCTTTGGCTTTGCTTCTGAAAAAATTAAATCCTATTGTACAAGACTGCAAAAATAAATAAGTACCGAAATAGTATTGAACAATTTAATGTGGTAATAAATAAAAAAAAGTAAATTAGGATTTTTCTCATTTAATTTAATTGTTTTAACTATTTAAATCAAAAAAAAAAAATTCTATTATTGCATCCCATGTAATTTAAATAACTAATGATTTTGACTCTCAAACAACTATTGTAACGGTTTTGATTTCAAACCTAACTATGGTTGCAAGGCTAAAACGTTAGTTGTTTAAATCACAGAAGCTGAATTATTAAAAGATTCTATTTTGGGTTGAAATAATTCAAACTCTTAAACCAGATGACCAAAACCCAATGTTTTGAAAACCAGACCGGACCGGCCGGTCGGACCGGAAACCGGTGGGTGAACCGGTATGGTTAAGGACTTAAGGGTTCTGGGTTCTGGGCCGTTTTGGTTGAACCTGTTGGTCGAACCGGCGAACCGGTGGTTGAACCGTTTTTTTTTTGTTTTTTGTTTTGATTTTATATATAATATATATATATATATATATATTTATAAAATGTTTATAAAATCATTAAGTAACGGTTCGACGTCCGGTCCGGTTCTAAAAACATTGCGAAAACCATAATTTATTTTAAGAAAGAACAAGAAAAAAAAAAAGAAAAGAAAATGAATGCATTACTGAGTCGCCGGCGCACGGCTGACCCAACGGTCGGAAGAGGCTGTGTGGGGTCCTTGACACATGATAGTTGCCCCCATCACACCAACATTTAGCTGTGCATATTTGGACCCCACGATCAACACACCACAACACAGCCTGTTTAAAACCCCTCATTCCCCAACTCAATTTTCGCCATCACTTCTCTCCGATCATATTCAAACTTTCTTAATTTCATCCATCAATGGCGGAAGAAACCCTGAAAACACTTTCACAAACTGACGCCGTTGTTTCTGACGTTCCAGAGGCCGAGAAGCTTGAAATGTGTGAGAAAGAAACAGTCTTGCCGGTGCAGGTGCAGGTGCCGGAGCCGGAGAAGGTGGCTGCATCTACTTCGTTTAAGGAGGAAACTAACGTTGTGGGTGAGCTTCCTGATCCACAAAAGACAGCTTTAGATGAGCTGAAACTGTTGATTAAAGAAGCACTGAACAAACATGAATTTTCTGCCCCGGCGCCGGTGACGGAGGAAGAGAAGTCAGTGGCGGAGGTGCCGGAAGCGGTGGTTGAATGCGAAAAAGAAGAGAAGGATGGACCGGCACCGGAGTCGGAGCCATCGGAAAAGAAGGTGATCGTCGAAACTGAATCATGCATAGACGAAGACGGAGCAAAGAAGATCGAAGCAATCCAAGAAACAATCGTGAAAACCGAGAATTTAGCCCCACCACCGTGCGCGGCGGAGGAAGTCTCAATCTGGGGAATCCCATTACTCGCCGACGATCGTACGGACGTCATCCTGTTGAAATTCCTCCGGGCAAGAGACTTTAAGGTGAAAGAAGCTTTGACCATGCTGAAAAACGTGATCGCATGGCGGAAAGATTTCAAGATCGAATCACTTGTGGATGAAGATCTGGGAATTAACGATGAAGAAGAAATGGTTTACATGCAGGGCGTCGATAAAGACGGTCACCCCGTTTGCTACAATGCGTATCGGAACAAAGAATTGTGTGAAGAAATGTTGTCGGATGAGGAAAAACGGAAGAAATTCATCCGGTGGAGGATTCAGTTTCTTGAAAAGAGCATCAGAAAGCTTGATTTCAGGCCTGATGGGATCTCCACCATCGTTCAGGTTAATGATCTGAGTTATTCTCCGGCGCCGTTCAAGAAGGAACTCCGGCAAGTTTTCCAGTTGCTCCAAGATAATTACCCTGAATTCGTCGCCAAACAGGTACGAAACATGAATTTTTCTTTATGCATTTACAGATGGGTCTCGTTGTTTGCACTTACTTTTTTTTTTTTTTTTTTTTTAATTTTACAACCTACGCAATGCAGCCTTGTATATACTTATACGAGACGTATAACCCTTTTACATGCACTGATTCGACAATAATTAGTCCGTATACGCCTCATATAGGACTATACGTATGACACCTTATATAGGCTTGCACAACACGAATGTCAATTAATAATTGATCTCCTTATATGCCCTCGTATAGACATGATGGATAGACGGTGTGAAATTTGAGATTTAGCTGTGAGTATAATAATACCTAAAATATTAAATCAATCATTTCATGCTAACCTATATTAAACAAAGTAATTGATTGTTTACACTCAATTTTTTATTTAAACACTTTATTAACTTTATACGTTATGTAAATATACGTAAGGCCTACTGACTAATTGACAATAACCTATAGTAATTGTGTTGTATGCAATTCTTTATGTTTATTGATAATTTGTGAAGTTGAATCTCTGTGATGGCTGGGACAGGACGACATGTTCTGACGTTTGTCCTTTTGACCAGTCAGGAGTCAACGGTAGACAAAACTACCACATGGTTCAGTTTTTTTTTATTTTTCATCAGAAAATTAGTGTTTCTTTGAAATAAGCATGACTTGTAGTAGTAGGTTATGAGGTCCCTTGACTAACATATTTGCCAAATTCTATCAATGAAAATAAGTGTGTTTCTGAGTTTTATTTAACAAGAGAAAAGAAAAAGGAAAATAATTCATTTAAGGAGGGGAAAGAAAACTAGGTAAAATTACTTAGTTTTCCTTTTCTTTCGATTTGGAAGGAAATTGAAGGAAAAAACTAAATTCTTTTCTTTTCATTTTCTATCATTTCTTTTCCATTATTTTCCTTTCTGTTCTCTACTCTAATAAACTCGAGAATTGAGCGTAAGATTTTAACTCATTTGTAAAAATGTATTTTTATTTAGAGAAATAGAATGATAGATTTTTAAAAACTCTAAAAATTATCAGTTTGATTGAAAACTAATATTTAATTATAATTTTTGTGTCTATCCCCCCCCCCAAAAAAAAAAGATGCAAATTTGTTGTAACACAATTCGAGTTTGAATCCGGGTCGAGATTTATTTGTTGAGTCAAGATCACTGTGTTTACCTCAGTTGTGAGGTTCCTCATGAGGTGACATCAGACGGAGCATCAAATCGAGAGAATGGTTAGATGTGGTTCATGAATGAACCAAAACAAATCAGATACGACTTTGTGCTTTGCACCTTCTAACTTGCGACAAAACTTAAGATTTTCCTTTGATTTAAAGTAAATCGTAATATTTTTTAAAATCATGGACATGATTTTAATGGGTTTTAATGTTTTGTTGAAGGTGTTCATCAATGTTCCATGGTGGTACCTTGCTTTCTACAAGATGATCAATCCATTCTTCACCCAAAGGACTAAAAGCAAGTTTGTTTTTGCAGGGCCTTCAAAAACTACTGAAACACTATTTAAGTAAGCTAATGGATTAGGAAGTAGGGGTGTTCATTCTTCAATTCGATTTTAATTCGAAAATCACCAATTTGAAATTCGGTTAGAATTTTCACATTCGAATTCAATTCGATTTGAAGCCTGACATTGAATTTAGAATTTGTGTTATTCAATTTGAATTATAAATATTTATATATTTACATATTTTTATTTTATATATAACTATATATACTGAACTTTATAATAGAGCTATTTGTTTAGGGTTTTATTTTTTTACATTTTGAAGTTTAAAGTTAGCATTAATTTTATAAATAAACTTTAGACAAATTATTTAAGTAAATTGAATTCAAATTAGTTTATTCGAATTTATGTCGAATTCGAATCCAATACGAATCCTACTCAAAAATTCAAAACTCTAAAATATTCGATTCAAAATTTTCGATTTATTCGAAATTCGATTCGTTGAAAACCTCTGATTAGGAGGATAAACAAACATCAAATCGCTTAGGATCATAACTTTTCAATTAAATTTCAGATACATATCACCTGAGCTAGTTCCAGTTCAATATGGTGGGCTTAGT